>CABFWO010001453.1:0-35005 GCA_902155825.1 Timema genevievae | reverse complement strand
AAAGATTTGGGGGGGGGGGGGGGTTTGAACCCCCAAAACCCCCCCTTGACTACGGCCTTGGATTATGGTATCATTTGATATGACGTTTACTTGCAAGTATAAATGGTAATAGCAATTTCTTAATGATATGCTGTTTTGAGAAAATATAAAGTTTTATTTGCATCAGTTCTAGAGTACCATCCTCAATTAAAAAATAAACATTTTTTATTTTGGTACATAAATAATGTTTAAAGTTAAGGCAATAGAAAAATCATTGTTATAAATAAACATACAAGTAGTCAACGACATAGGAGTGGTGGTAACAGATATCTAGCAGATTTTTTTTATTGCAAACATTGATCAACCAATGTGGAAATAATTAAGAGAAAAACTTATCTTAAATTATAAAAAGCAATTGCACATTTTCCTTTTGCAAAATTCTTTCATCACTATCTGCTACAATCCGCGCTCATAGAATATCTTTTGGTCAAAAAAGTTTTTCACAAAATCTATCATTAGATTTTTTTTTTTCTAAAGTTCTCTTGACCAGAAATCTTTCTTGTATTTTTTTTTACAATCACGCTCGAAATTCAAGGGTGTATAAACATTGACAAGCCAGTTTCAAAACAATCTGGAAACTTACATTTATTTTTATTTTTGACATATAAAGCCATTGTGCAGGAATAAAATCTTATAAATCTGAACAGTTATTGTTATAAAACGTCACAACTATCCGCAACGATCACAACGCTTTCTCATATAGCGAAAAATTATGCAACTAAAAAGCTTCCCAGTCTGATCAACTTTTACATAGGGTTTTGAGTAGTGTGTCATAGGGGTGCTATTTGTTCAGGTTAGACGCATATGTACTAGTTACGTTAATGAGTTAGGAATGAGGAATGTTGAATTCAAAGAAAGTGTACCCGCATTTGCATGTAAGGAGAGTGGAAAACCATTTTGGAAAACTACCCTCAGTACGCCCAACCAGGATTCAAAGCCAATCTCCCTGTCGTCGGCAGTCTAGTCTTAACATAATAGTAACGCCTATGACCATACAGCCACCGAAGCAGGTTCTTGAGGATTGGTCTATATTCAGTTATGTGACCCAGTTTGTTTTTTCCTCTACCTATAGACTGCACGTTTGAACTGGACTCGAGCACAGAGTCGACAGAAGCCTCCCCGGAAGTGAACCTCCGACCTCGGCGAAGCGCTAGCAGTGGTGGTGGTATGGTGGCGCGCAGGGGGGCGCCATCCAGGTAGTGCAAGTAGGTGCCGCGAAGTAGACCACAAGCATCACAACAGTGTTACCAATTTAACGTGTTATATGTCTCATTTTTATAACTCTTATGTGAATTTAATCTTAAATAAACTAGGTAAATTTGTTAACTAGTTTCCCAAAATGTTGACTAGTACCTTTACCTTACCTGTAAGATTTTCTTATTTTAATAATACCATAAATTGTTAATATTTTAGAGGTTAATTTACTAAATTTGTTTTTGTGCGAGAAATAAATATTTCAAACATTTCTTTAATTTAAAGCATATTTTAAAAATAAACTTGATTTCCCATTTGTTAATAATGATATTTTCCATTTGTTTGTAATGACAATATTTAAAAAAATCAATTATTGAGCTTATCCAATACCTTAGCCCAGTCTGTAGCGTGTCTGTTTACTGAACTAAGGGTCCTAGGTTCGATTCCCTGCATGGCCGAAGAATTTATCATTAGTAAAATGTAGGTTTACTGTTTCTCAGTGATGAATTAATGGCAGGAGACTGGATGTTGTTCCTGTCCTAGTCTTAAGTTAAATTATAAGGCATATGCAGCTAGGACAGACCTAGCAAGCCTGTAGTGGAAAATAAAGAGCTTGAATAAAAAACTGCCACAGGCTGGAAACAGTAATAGATGTAAAAAAAAATTAAAAAGGTTGTAATTTGATTTTTTCATTATAGCCAAAATAAATTTAAATAACTAGAAATACCCAAATTAGTGGTACATTCAACAAGGTCACCTTTTAACTGAAGGTAAAAATTTAAATATTACTTTCTGTAAATATGTTAATCAACTTTTGTCTTGAAAAATAAGAAAATTATGGTTTCTATAAATGTAGTTTTCTATCTTTTTTAATAAAAAGTTATCAAAGGCATCCAATAATACTTTCTTATGGAATGCTGTATAGTTTTTCTTTATATTATTAACCAGACAGGATTTATGTACTTCACTGAATAATTGTCGCATTCTGTTTTTTCAGTCCAAAAATTGGTTTGTAAAATTTCATCATATAATTATCACATGGTATAGTTCTGTTTCTTACACCAATCTATTATTATTATTATTATTAGCATCACTTCTTACTACCCATTCGGGTTATACGCACTTACGCTAATGTGTAATGGTAGGGTGATTGTGAGATGAAATGAAGGACCTACAGTTTATGACCTACAGTTTAACGTGGAATCCGAACCACGGTGGAGGCCTGGCATTCCACACATTCACAAGTTGTGATTAATACAAGTCTTGTCTGAGGAGAAGGAAGGGTTTGGCAATCAGATAAATCTGTGCCGGGACCGAGGATTGAGCCCCAGATCCCCAGCACAGAGGTTCAACAACTTACCCCTAGACCGCCAGGTCACCAATTACACCAATAGTGCGTATAACCCGAACGGGTAGTAAGACGCGGTGCTAATAATAATAATAATAATAATAATTACACCAATATAAAAAGTAAACAGGCAAGTTACTTTCTCCTCCCTCCCCCTCATTTCTACACACCATTTAAGATCTACAAATATTGACCTTGGGTGGGCAGCTGTCTTCTCATGCACTGCGAGACTAGAATTCTCAGACCATGCACATTGTCGGTAGGTATATTTCCAAAAGCAGAGTTGCGTGGTCTGTAGCAAGCGGAATGGATGGACAGGCGAAATTACCGAGCATAAGTCACATGATATGGTAAAACTTGCATCTTACCGCACAAGCTAAACTATTGATCGTTTCCTAATGATACATTAGTTTTGTTTTTGCTCCAGCTTCATATAATGGTCATACCCCACTTTTTTCCACGCAAAAAATAGGCATAAAGTATGCAACGATGACGCGGTGAACTATGTAAATAATTTAAAATAATTATATTTTTATGTACACCATTATAGCAATTTGAATTTCTACTAACAAGCTTACTATGAAAATCAAACTGTATATACCGTATTTACCCGAATCTAAGACGACCCCCAGTTCTTAACTGGTTCTGGATAGATTTCTGTAAGCTGTATTTATTTTATCATGAATAAAGAAAATAATAATTATGGTAGACTTATTTTGTAATATTAACAAATGTGTTTTTATTCAAAAAACAAAACACCTATGTTGATTTAAAATCTAATTAGGGTTGCAGAATTTCTAAGGAATTTATTTTTTGTCTCAAATATTGCTTTTGCATAAGAAAGTTAACTTTGAAAAAGTTGATAAAAACAACGAGAAGGTAATTTTTATTCTGACAAATGATAACCGTCAGTAAAAATCTGAGTCTCATACATACCCTACTCGACTATTAACACGCTCGACACTTTCACTTTCACAATGATATAAAGTAAAGAGATATAAGAAGAAATCAAAGGAAAAATATACAATAAACTGTTGATTTTATAAAGAGAAGATAAACACATTTCACAAGTTAAAAAAAATCTAACTGATAAACTTGTCTGTTATGAATTACTGTAAAAGTCGGCCGCCATGAAAGCCAAGGGTAAAAAATTAGTGATGATTAAACAAGCATCTTTATTCTTATTTCAAAACCGATGATCTAAGATCATCTAAGATAATAACTGTGTTATATCTTTAAAATTTCTCGAAAATGGATATAATCTCTTAAAAAAAAAGGCAGTCCTGCACAATTGAATTTATATCAAATAAAGATGAAAAGTTTTACCTCTTGATGTAGGATCCATTCCTTAGTCTGTGATTTTAAGACGACCCCTAGATTTAAATAAGGTAATTCGTTGGTGACATAAGAGTATATACTATGTGTTTATAAGCCGTAGTTTATATTTTAATGACCTAACCATAAATTTATGACAGAAAATAAAATCTTTAAAAAATAAAAAAAGAGGAATAAAAAATATCCACCACTTGTAAATTCTCTACTTGTCCATTCTTTTTTTTTTAATCTTTCTTGTTCATTTTCTTTTCTGTATTGTAAATTTAAACTAATTTTGAGTAAAGTAGAAAAAATATCACTTTTCTTCCTGCAAAGTGACCTTCAAGCGAGTTTCATTACTTTTTTAATTTACTTTAATGATCGAAATCTCATTTTATGACTTTATGTTAGCAATGAATGAACCCTAAGATTAAAAACACTCTTAAGGTGTGTGTCATCTGATGTCTCTTATTTCCCTCAAATACAGCAGGTGTTTCGGACAACAGAAGTCTGGCTGCAGCGGTAGTGGATGCGGTCAGGAGATGGTTCCCCTTCAACCCCCCTCGGGGTTCTCAGATTGCCAGCAGGAGTTGTCAGAGGCGGAGTGCGACCGCAGGGAGACTGGTGTCTCACTCCCCCTGTTCCGACATGAAGAGTTGGAGCAAGAGCTCTCCACGCTCGTCCACAGGTACACTTTGTGAGTCCCAACATACCACTGAAATGTCCCAAGGGGGTTGCCCTTACTGGCAGAATTAACTAACAGCGGATGTGATTTTTACCAGAAAGTATGGCTCTTATATGGGAGGTCTGGGTTTGGCCCTTGTAAAGTGCACTTGATGGAGGGGTTTCCATATGCAGACTTGTAATTCAAACAATCCAATAAATAATAGACACATGGTAAAAGTTGGAAGACTTACACACTCACTTAACTTTCCACAACATTTTATTAGAAATGTGTGTGTGTATATATATATGTATATATATATTAAGCAAAGTTTTTTTTTGTTGAGGTATTTAACTTGAACTTTCTGAAATGACTGATGACTGATTATACCAGCACACAAATTCTATGATCAAGAGTGAAAGGGCCTACCAATTTTACCACGAAAGGTATTTTCACATACCTTCCAGAAATCTTTTATGTGCCACAATTGACAATGATTACGTTCCCGCCAAAAGGAAGTTGTTGCTACATATTTTTATCATTCAATAAAAAACCTATCGACCTTGGCTGGTTTTTAACCCACTAACATTTGGTCCTGAGGCAATCACTTTACCCCAAGACCATCGGGTTGTGGGCGTATACTAATTGAGCTAATGTGTTAGGGATGAGGATTGTTGAATTTAAAGGTGTATCCACATTTGCATGGAGTAAGAGTGGAAAAAAGCATTTAGGAAAAATCATCCCCAGTATATTTTGACCATGATTCAAACCGTAATCTACCCGTCATTGGTAGCCCTGTCTATTGGAAAAGCGATGCCTTAGACCATTCAAACACCTTAGTGGGTTGTGCCATAAATAGTTACAATAAATAAATTACCAGAAAAATGTAGATCCAAAAGTTAATGTTTAAAAACCAGCTGAATATATTAGTTTAGAAAACCACTAGAACCCTTCTTCAGATGTATTGTCTCAAAGGTTATTGCAATGTGCACTTAAAATGTAAACATATACACTTGATTTTTTTCTGAAAATCGTGTAGTCCTCTTCCATCTTCTTTTAGATGTTTAGTCAAGCCAGCCATTTGGTGTAAATTTTTCCTTTGATATAGAGTGAGCCGTAACATGTGTGAACCACTTCAGCAGTGGACAGGACACAAAAACGATGAAAAAAGTTCATATAAACATGTGTCTGCTTAACATTGCAGGAAATGCTCAAAATGGCCACGTTCGGCCTGAATGCCTCCATCACCGTCGTATCATAGAGTGCCACACGCTTTCAAAAATACCAGGTATTCGTCGAAATCATTGGCAGCCTTGTATATGTTGACAAAGTATTTAAATGCTGGTAATGGGCGTTGAGTTTAAAAACAATTTGGTTTTCATTGGACCCACAAATAGAAATCCAATGGATTTAAATTTGGAGAGCGCGCGGGCCAGCAAGTAGGTCCTGCAAGACATTTCCTTTTTTTAGTAAATTATTCGTTCAAGAAATTTCTGACTATTCGGCTAAAATGTGGCAATGCAGATTCATGTATGAACCACATGCAACGCACAATATCAAGTGGGACGTCTTCCAATAGTCCATTCAATTGATTTTTTAAGAAATTTACAGACGATTGACCTGTTAATCGCCCATAAAAAAAAAACAGATCCAATTAAATTGTCCCAAGTATTACTTGGCCATAGCTGGAAAATAATGTCAAATGAGACATGTTTGTATGAACTTTTTTTTTTGTCTCCTTTTCACTGTTGATGTGGGTCCCATATTTTAATATACTACGTATATTAAACCCTCTTATATTCAGTAGACATCAAAGGTTTGTTTTTTTAAAAGCTTACTATTTTAGTATTTTGACTAAAAAACCAAATCACAGAAAATAAATTATAGTTTATTATATTACAGATACCGAAGAAAACGTGACAAAGAAAAGCAAGACTATACAATTCATGTGTAGCAAAAACTTCAAAATTCAACAAGTGAACAAGATGTGCCATTCATTTTTTGAAATAAATGATTTAACATCTATATGGAGTTGTCAGAAATTTATATTTTTCTTTCAAACATGTTTTTAACTAAACAATAGAATATCGAGTTATAACAATCAATAAAATCTTGTAGTTAAAGTGAAGGTTGAAGATTGAATTTTGAATGTTCAAACAAATTTTCTGAATACATTTATTTTGTTAAAAAATAAAATCATATGAAGAAAATATTACTGGAGTGAAATGTATGTGTTAAAGGATAGTTTGTGTCTGCAAATAATTGCTGCCATGTTTTTACATTAATCTCTGACAACTCGTGTTAAAATAACAACGCGACAAATATTAAAGAATTATCTGTAAGCAGCATGATTAGTGTCACTTCATCAACACATATCACAAAATAAAGAACTACCAAAGATCCAAAGAGTGTCCTGTGGAATTAAAAAGACATTAGTGACTTTTCTAACATTCGAAATTTTCCAGCGCCCTGTAAAATGTGCATTGTCTATCAACCGATATTTAAGACAACTACACATTTTGTACAATTTAAAACCAAAAGTATCTATCATAGTATAGTAATGTTGAGGATATTATGTAAATTTAATATTAAAATGTCTTAACGTTTAATGTATTTTTTCAAATAAAACGCAAGAATAAAATATTTTTCATGCGAAACAAAATTGTTTATTTTGTTAACAGTGTATATATTTCCTAGTGAATAAAACAAGTTCTTAGAACTAAATGAAGAGTATCTCACAGGGTAAGTATCACAATTCACATGATTAACAAAAGCAGCTCATGGGGAATTAACACATTAGAGAAGGAATAGCTCAAGTCCTTCTTACCCATACAATGGTTTAAAAAAATACCTTTTTTTTGTACCAAATTGTACTTTCCATTATGGTTACGTGAGATAAAGAGCTAATAAAAATAAATGTATGATTTAGAAATAGTGTACCTGCATTTATATAAAGGCAGAGTGTGAACCCATCATCATTGTTTCAAGCCTAAGGCCAGGTCAGTTTAGTAAAATGCCTCCAGTTTCTTTTCCCCGCTATGCCTCATTTATTTCCATTCTTTTGCTCTCAGGTCCACACTTGCGGGTTTTATTAGCACTGCATCTTACTACCTGTTCATGTTATAAAACGTGTACTAACTAATTACGCTGATGAACTAGGGAGGAGGAAGGTTGAATTTAAAGGAATTGTACTCACAATTGTGTGGTGTGATAGTGGAAAACAATTTAGTTAGCGCAAATCGACCGAGACCTTAGACCAAGTGGCCACCAGAGCAGGTTATACTTGCTCTTATCTGCTCCTTCCTAGCAATATTTGTGACAAAAAAATTAATTCCTTAGCAATTCTGCAACCCTAATTAGATTTTAAGTTAACATAGGTGTTTTGTTTTGTAAATAAAAATAATTTGTTAGCATTACAAAATAAGTCTACCATCATTATTTTCTTCATTCATGATCAAATAAACACTACTTTTAACAAATCTATCCAGAACCAGTGACAAACTGAGGGTCGTCCTAGATTCGGGTAAATACGGTACATGGAAAGGAGGATCATAGCCTTAATATAACAAAACACATCCCAGCAGTTTTTGGGGCACCTCAGGCCCCTTCTTTTGCAGAGGAAACTAGCACACCGAATGAACTACAACTAGAGGTTGATTGGTTTTATTTAAACATGTTTAAAGATATGTTAAAATTGGAGCTGGGACTCTCAAATATATTTGAGATTTGGATCAATCAAAACAAAAAACTTCAAATGTTTTTTAATGTTCTATCAAAACAATTTCTATTCCAGTATTACTCAGGTGTGCTGTCTGTCCCTCCTATTATAAACCAAAATACTTTACCAAAATATTTGTTTCATCCACATTGGTAATTTCCTATACAAAACAAAGTTTTAATTTCTTTAGTTTATTTTTCAATTTTTTAATTTTTACTAAAATAATTGTACATTTTTAATGATTTACGCATTCAAAAGAGAATGTTATATTTCCTAGATTTGAGAAAATATGGATTTAACTAAACAGTCGCTTCAATAAAGGAGGTTAACTAAATTATTCATGCATTTAATTGTAACAATTCCTTGCACGTAACAAGAACCAAACAGAAACTGTACCTTTTACCTTGGCGAAATAATAATCCTGGTCTTTCGGGTCAGAGTTTAGAACATTAACAGCCGAGACTTTTAACCAAATTCATGCCGATTATACTAGACTTTTCAAACCCCATGAGCTTTCCTTCCACCTTTGTTCAAACCACCCAACCGACGGTCGGGGCCAGAGAACCGAGGATGCAAGACCACCACTTTGGTAAATTCACCGTGACCAAGAATCCCGTCTCGCACATGCTAGTGTCTGCTCTTAAAACCGGGAGATATGCTGTATGTAAACATGTTCTGGGAAGATTCGGAGCCTCCTGTGGTTTCGCAGAGGAAGTCGTCGTCCTCTTCGTCTTGATTCTTGCCTTGGGGCTGCCGTTCCTCAGCCTCCAAATGATCGTCATCCATATCTGTTTGCTCGTATTCACGATATAAGGGGGATATATCTTTGCCTGATCTGAAAACATACACATTATTAACTAAAGATATTCAAAACTTTGAAAAACTCATAAGTCGCATAGAATTAGCTTCAACTTTGACAACAACAAAAAATCTTGCTTCGAAGACATCATTTTTTTTTAAATAAATGTATTTTCAGTTTTATTCAATCGAAGCTGTTGTTTACCTTAGGATAGCCATATTTATCATGCAAAATTTACAATCCAAACAAATTAAACTCTAAATATCATAGCAACTATATGTTTCATAATTCCTGACGAACATGATCACCGCGGGTTTTAGAATGAAGGATGGGTGCTATTGATGTATTTCTAATGTATTGAGTGATTAGTTCAATAGTTTTTTAGTGTTGATTTACTGATGCAAAGAAAACAATAATAAAACGAGTCAGTCAGGTTTGTCTATACCGTGACTTTGTCATATTTTTATATATTTTGGATGAGACATGTGATTCAATTAATTAATATCATAGCAGTACCCACCTCGGTGGTGTAGTTAGCTAACGCTCTAGTTGAATATAGAGGAAGTGAACCCACATTTGCGTGGAGGGAGNAGGAAAAAAAAAAAAAAACAGCCAGTTCACCCGACCAAGATTCGAACCTTGATCCCCCCCCGTCCTCAGCAGTCAAGCTCAACACGACTAGCGCGTTAGCTAACTACGCCACCGAGGCGGGTGAAAATTCAATAAATAAATTGTATACTTTATGTTGTTAACATTCAACATTAATATTTTTTCTTCTTGTACCTAATTCTATGAACTATTTACAGCTGCTCGTATATCTGTGTATCTCATCTATATGGATACAAGACGAACCAGGATTGCTCAGTGGTAGAGCCATAGGTCTTGGGTTCAGTTCCTGTGTATAGGGTTTTCATTTCTCACTTAATTGAATTTTATTCAGTTATCAGGACTGATCTTGTGTATTTAACCATCACATATCACATTGTGATTCACATGAACAAACAATAGTTATGTCCTGTCTACCTCATCACACCCTATCGCTTTCAGGTTCATTTTGATCCTCTCATCTAAGTTTAGGTAATTTAGACCAATAATATTTATATTTATTTGAGGTTGGACACAG
This sequence comes from Timema genevievae, assembly GCA_902155825.1. Taxonomy (NCBI): domain Eukaryota; kingdom Metazoa; phylum Arthropoda; class Insecta; order Phasmatodea; family Timematidae; genus Timema; species Timema genevievae. The sequence goes on along the minus strand of CABFWO010001453.1, from coordinate 24,806 downwards.
AGCGTAGTTATCATTTTGTTCCACTTAAAATAATTACTATCCACAGCACTTTCACAAGAGCTCTAACAAATATAGCTTCAAAATAGCAACCGACAAACTCAAACCATGTGATTGATCATGACGCAAACAAGTTCTTTACAATGGGGCACCCAGTAGTTAATAAAAAGTATTTTACTCAGTTAAATAGTTTGAAATGAGATAAAATAATCATAAAATATTGATTACATTTATAAAAAAGCACAAGTATTTTCTTTTTTCCAATTATATAAGATGTCTTTGTTAAAAAATATTTATATATGCACTATATTATACATTATCGATAACATTCCAAAACAAAGAATAAGCACTTTTAATTATGTTTAAAATATTGTTTAGGATAGAATAAAAAGAAATTATAAAGAGTAATTAAATCATGTGAGAAAACTTAAGTTTATGTTATTTAAAATGTAAAATATAATATGTAATTCAAAAACTTATCTTTTATAACAAAAGAGTGATTTTTTACAAGTGTTTGCAACCCAAAACCTAAACATTTGATTTTTTAACTGTCATTCAGATAAAAAATTGTGGTGGACAACTCTAAATTTTTTTAAGTTTCTCGAATTTTGAGGATTCAAGGGTGCCATACCTAATTTAAAATTGTTAACCAAATTATACGTTGCTCAAAGTAATCTCAATCTTGGAGATAACCATTAACTATACACTCTCTTCAGTTTGGCAAATGAAAGCGTGTCTACTTACTTTTCAAGCAGGTAAGGGTCAAACGGAAAGAACGTATCCAAGAACACTGTGCTCCTTGCAATGGCCACACCCTTATCATCCGTGTGTATGATGGGCATGGAATTGCGGGAGTTGTGTTCGATGATTGTATAACAATACGCCAGCTGGTAGGTCCTCGTCACAGCAGCGAAGTTACGCACCACCACCGGGAGACACACCCTGAGAGGATTCAGACGACATGTCACAATCTGTGCCATGTTCAAGCTCTGCATGAACGTCAGGTCTGAAACAACATCAACATACTATATCAAATGTGCGAAGCCTCGAAACTTACTTGGCTTTGAAACAATTATCAGCTTTGACTTTGTTCGAAAAAATTCCCCGCTTCGATGATTACAAAGCTTTGCCAATAAAAATATTGAAATACTCAACTTATCGTTAGTTACAGCCATTCTAAGCTGTTATATACACTGCAAATTAATAATTTTACAATTCAATCATTTCAAATTTTTTCCATAAGTTGTAACTTTATTAATCAGATACAAATGAAATATTACAAAAAATTGTGCAATAAAACTTTTCCAAAAGTATAAAACATCTATCAAAATATATTTGGACTTTGATTCACTTTCGAAAATATTTCTTATATTCAATTTGAGTTGCATTTGTGTGGGGAGAGAGTATAAAAACCATTTAGGAAAAGCCACCCTCAATCCCCCCAATCATCGGCAGTCCCGTCTTTCGTGAGAGTGCCGCCTTAGACCAGGGGTCGGCAACCTACAGCACACGTGCCAAGAGTAGCAAGCCGAACGATTTTCAATGATCTGAGCGATTTGAATAAAAATAATATAAAACATTTATTTTTAATTAAAACAATCGATGTAATAATATTAATAACATCATGTTTTATGTTTCAATGATTCAATTGTTTTGTTTCAAAATTTCAAAATAATGTCTTCAGAACTTCAATTTTACCAAATGCATTTATAACTTTTGATTTTTATTCTGATTTATATTAAAATATTACATATTCAAGAAAGTGTTGTTAATTAATATATTATTTAGAATCATGTTGTTACATTTACATTTTACAAGATCAACTTAAATTTGTTTTAGTAGTTATACTAAATAACTAGTGTGAAAATATAAACGATTTGGATGGGCTTTAAGTTGGTTGGCACGCTGAGTGACTGCAATATTACCTCAGCACAACACTACTAAAAGGTTGCCAAGCCCTGCCTTAGATCATTCACCAATAATAAAAAAAAAGGGGGGGGGAAGGGTTCTGGCAAATAATTTATTGCATTATTAGTACAACATTATCTAGGGCTGGAAGATGTTTTAATCCAAAATGCAGTGCTCAATTTGGGGTAACTAGTATAAAGGGTGAGAGTGAGAGGAATGGAAGGGGGTACAAATTTCAAACACTTGACTCACCTTTCTTTGATTGGACCAAATCTCCGTGCCTGAAGGCCACGACGTAGAATAGGGCCTGGCAGACAGAATAAAAGACGGTGTGCACACGAATGTCAGAGTTGGCACACTCTAAACTATCTTGACTCTGGATGTACTTGTGAATCCATGCCGCCATCTCGGCCAGCGTAAACTTCAACACGCTGTGACAATCCATTGTTACAAGTCAGTAAATATGGCAACACCGTCTCGACATAAAACCTTTTACTTTACATCTATTACTGTTTCCAGCCTGTGGCCTGGGTCAGTTGTTTTATTCAAGCCATGTATTTTCCACTACCGGCTTGCTAGGCCTGTCGTAGCTTCATACGGCTTATAATCTAACTTAAGACTAGAATAAGTGCAACATCCAGTCCCTGGCCATTTATTCATCACTGTGAAAGGGTAAACCAACATTTCACCAATGATAAATTTTTCGGCCATGCCGGGAATCGAACCTGGGACCATTAGCTTAGTAGATAGCCATGCTACCGACTGAGCTAAGGTGAAATAAAACTTAAAAGCTTGTGTAAATATAGGATATTCTCAATTTAATATCGAATTCAAGTTTTTGGTCTCAGACTTGAATAGCTTACAAAGCAAATGTTTTTATACAATTTTATCTATATCGCAGGATTACTTATATCGTCTACGCTATACTTATATAATACTTAGCACTGCATCTTACTACCCTTTCGGGGTATACGCTTATGTACTAATCACACTAATGGGTTAGGAATTGGGAAGGTTGAATATAAAGGAAGTGACCCCAAATTTGCGTAGAGGCAGAGTGGAAAACCATTTAGGAAAAAACACCCCCAGTTCACTCAAGCGAGATTCAAACCTCTATCTCCTCATCCTCGGAAGTTTAGCTCAACAGGTAGCTAATTTCACTACCGAGGCAGGTTTATACTTATGAGATTTTGCACTGAAGACAGGGTGTGCGAAGCGTCTACTTGACTTGGCTTCAATATCAGCTTAGACTAAGCTTAAAATAAAAATTCTATTTCGAATATTACGAAGCTTTGCCAATAAAAAAAATGACTGCTAAAATACTCTTATGTTCAATTATATCCATTCTGAGCTGTTTGTACATTACAAATTAATATTCATTTGGAGAAAAAACTACAGTAATTTTTTTTTAGCTTGCTAACTGTTCAGGTAAACCCATGTGTATTAATTATGCTAACAAGTTAGGAATGGGGAAGGTTAAATTTAGAGTAAGTGTACCCACATTTAAATAGAGGGAGAGTGGAAAACTTTTTTTAACCACCCTCAGTACACCTGAGCAGGATTAGAACCCCAGCCTCCCTATCATCGGCAGTCTAATCTAACATGAGAGTGACGACTTAGACCATGCAGCCACCAAAGCAGGTTTGATGTAATTGACTTTGGAAGTTGTGATAAGCTATTTTAAAAGTAAATAAAATGTTGCAAGCAATTGGCAAAAAAGTTTACGAATAATTTTAATGAATTAAGTTGTAGAATGTTTTTTTTCAAGCATAAAACTAACAAAAAATATTATAACTTTGATTCAGATTTAGAATATTTAATTTATTTGATTCGAGTTCACTTCGGAGTTAAAAAAAAAAGGACTTCGCATAACCCTACAATGAAGGCAAAGATTTCCTTCTCTCTCGTGCGTTTTTCTTTCTCCTTCTTCCCTAGTGGTTCACATTTCATTGCCTCCCCCAGTCCAAAATCAAGGGAAGAATACATCCTCCTGTCCTCCCTTAATTTTACTGGCCTATACATGAATTTTAATTTTTTTTATACTATTTATTTGAGGTATTTATCATGCACTTTCTTAACCGACTGTTTATAGCAGCAAATGAGAATTTCTATGAGCAAGAGTGAAAGGGCTTACCAATTTTGCTGGCATATATATTTTCACATATCTACCAGGGTTCTTTTACATGCCACAATCAACACGAGACAGATGGCTTTATTTCCCTTCCAAAGAAAGTTGTGCAACAAATTTGTATCACTTAAGAAAAATCTGTTGACCCCGGCCGGGTTTGAACCCACTAACATCGGGCCGGGGACTAAACATAAATTCATGTTCTTACTTGTTTGTGATGTAAGTCGCCCGAGAGAGCAAACTGCCGATGTACGATGCCGCAGCTTGCCTGATGACGGGGGGCACATGCGGTGACGTCACCTTGCGCCATAGCGCATTCAGAAACGCTTCTCCAAGTACAGGCTTGAAACTGCATAGGTAAAACATGAGGAACTGCACATGACATGTAGCGTGCGTCGGTAGAACAACATGTTCGAACGTGTGTAGCATCAGACTGTATGTGGACTTCATGCCGCCCCAGTCCAGACACTGAGAACGCAGGTAGCGGAACATCATGGCCAGCAAGGTGTCTAATGTGTGCGCGAGTGAACGCTCAGATAATACATCTTCCATATCGAACATGTCCCTGTCTTGGGAGAGTTCCAGGACTGAACGTGGAGTGTTCACATCCAAGGCGACCAACCTGAGCACAAGAGGAAACTATGACATTAGCTGCACAGCTATACTTGCGACTAGGACACCAAAATATAAAGTCTAAATATTTCTACGGGTGAGACAAGTGAGACAAAGTGTTATCACTCTTTTAAAAATAAAGCTGTCCCTAGGCAGAAGTCGCGTAGTACAGTCACTCAGGGGTGTGTAACATTTGGAAAAATTATCAACTCTCATTTTGTTTTGAAAATTATGAAGTTTCTTCTCTAATATGAATAGTGACGACTAAATTGCTTATTTATGTTCGATTACGGCCATTTTGATGTGCTATTTTCAATCAACTTACTGTGAAAGGTAGCGAGCTTCCGATGACAGATTACACAACAGTGAAGCTTTTAAGATGAGGCCATTTTAAGGGTGTGCGAAGCTTCGAAACTTTTGACTTTGCTTCAAAACAAATATCAGCTTCAACTTTGCCACAAAAAAATATCCGGCTAAGACACGACAGTTAAAAGATTCACCAATAAGAATATTGACGGTGAAAATGTTCAATTTATGGTCAATTATTGCCATTTTGTAATGTTATAAGCAGAAGAAATTAATATTCATATTAAATGTGAAGTCAATGAATTTGTAAGCTGTGAGGATTGCTTGATCTATCAAACTAGAATGAAATGTTACAGACAATTGTGTAATACTAAACTGACGTGACCACAGGCTAGAAACAGTTGATGATACTGTGCAATAAAACATTTTTCAAGTTAACTATTTAAGTGAATAAAGTTAGACAAATAACCCCAATATATATTTTTTAAACAAAAAACAACTAACCAAAAATATTTGAACTTTGATTCAGCTTCAAGAATATTTCATATACAATTCGAGTTTGCTTCAAATTTAAAAAATGAACTTCGCACACCCCTAGGCCATTGTGTATTCAGTCAAGGTAATCATGGTACCATTCATAATGGTGTGCCAAGCTTCGAAAAGTCAAAGTCTAAGGTCAAATCTCCTTTGGCTTCGACTTTGACATCTACAGTAACCTTTGCATATTCGTATAGTCCTTAGGTAACAAATAAGGAAATTTTCCTGACAAGATTTTGAAAAATATTTAATTTAAAAATTAAAAGTAATATTAAGTGACAACAACCAAAATCCTAGGTAGCTTCGACTTCGAATTTTCTTCGCAAGTTTCAAGATTCGCTTCGACTTTTAAAAATTGGCCTTTGCACACTCCTAACCATTCATGTAAATATTCATATGGTTTTATATTAAGTGCGTAGTTGAATTGTTTCTTTTGATGAGAGCTTGATTTATCAGCGTTGAATTAAATACTAAAAACAATTCATGCAACAAAATATTTTCCAACTTATTTTAGTAGATAGTTTGTAAAGTTATAATGATAAAATAATATTTGAGCTCAAATTCAGCTTTTGAGAATATTTCATATGTTTTCTTGGGGTTTGTTTCGAATTGAGAAGTGGGATTTGAAAATACCTATTAACTAAACTATGCCTGCTGGAGTTCTGATCTCAGCAATCTGTTCGCAAGTATGGGTGTACCCTAACGATACTCTCTAAAGTAGAGTTGGGTCAAACTCACCATTTTACTAATCCAAATCTCCAATTTAACTTCAAATCCCGAATCATCTGTTTCCAGCCTGTGGCCGGGTCAGTTTAGTAAAATGCCTCACTGTTTCTCTATCCTTCCATTATTCTTCTCCTCTCACATGCACATTTTCTCATTTCTGTTCCTTTAATCTCTGTCGTGACCTCCTTAGCGGTATTTTTACTACATACTTCATTTACACATTTTTTTTTGGCATCCTCTCTTTTTCCATCCTCATTACATGCCCATACCATCTCAGTCTTGCTTCTTCCATTATTTCACGTACTCCCTGTATCCCCACTCTTTCCTGGATAACTTCATTCCTAATCTTGTTTCTCCTCGTGACAGCTAACATGCTCCTCACATACTTCATTCCCATGACCTTCTCTTTGCTAGGCTCTCTTACATCCAATGTCCATGTTTCTGCAGCGTGTGTGACAATAGGTACAAAGTACGCCCTGTACTTCTCTTCTCCAAAGCAGGACTCTTACCCACCTATAGAACAACTCTCCCTGCTGTCCTCTTCTCATTACATCCTCTCTACTTCCACCTTTCGCCTCAATCAAATCCCAAATCCAAATCTGAATTTAGGAATAATTATGAACATAAAGAGGAATAAAATAAAATAAGAGAAAATACAAATAGTAAGTAAATGTTAATATTATTTCTTATAATTCATTCATTTTCAAATTCATACATTCATATTATAGCCTAAGTGTTAAACTACTGGTCTGGGCTCTGGTTGTTCAGTTCATCCTATAATAGTTTCTGAACCACCAATAAGCAGTATTGAAGCTCAAACAAATTTGGCTTGAAAAATTGAAAAAATAAAAAAAAATAGGATTTGAGTAATAAATTGAAAATTTTCTCAAATCTAAAATATCCCTAAGGATTTGAGGGTCCCAGCCTTTCTCTAAGGAGTGATCCACAGAATGATGTGAATTAGTGTTGTTCTAGTGTTCAACATTAATTCTAAAAGGCATTTAATCAATAGACACTGACCTGTTAATAATGAGTGTGTACAAATCTTGACTAAGAGCTGGTTCATAATCTATAATCTGGAACAGGTTGTAGAGAAAACACTCCTGGATGTGCGAGTCCACCTTAAGATAAGGGAACCGGTTGACAATGGATTGCAGCAGGAGCTCCCTTGACCTTGAACAGTGTATTATAGCAGTTAATACACTTGAATAAAAATAAATTTTTATTTTTTACTGTATTTGTGTTTCAATATTAATGAAAGCAAACTAATTCAAGCTGTTCACATTGGTAAACCTGAGTTCTTATCATCAAATTATGAGCATGTGGAAAATATCTTATAGTAAACATAAGATGGAAATGTCAAACTCAATTCCTCAATACTATACCTAGATTCTTGGGGGCGTCTAAAGGATTGAGAATCAATTTTAATGGATTGAGAATCAATTTTAATACCACAATTTTTTATAACTCAATTCTTAGCTCTCGAATCCTAAAGAGTGAAAGTTGTGCTACATAAATTAAACCGAAATATTCAGAGTTTGGTAATTTTTTTTGTCAGATTATGAAGGGTGTGAGAAGCTTTGAAACTTCAACTTGGCTTCGAAACAAATGACAGCTTTGACAAAAATATCTGTTTCAACAATCATGAAGCTTCACCAATAAAACGATTGACAGCTAAAATACTCAATTTAAAGTCATTTATTGCCATTATAAGCTGTTATGTACAATGCAAAGTAATATTCTTATGGATAAAACCTAAACGCACGACTTCTAAGTTGTGATAGTAACTTAATTTATCATATTCAAACAAAATATTACAAACAATTGTGTAATAAAACAATATCGAAGTTATATATAGATAACCAGATTATAATATTATTTGATTATAAAACAACTAACAAAAATATTCTAATTTCGATTCGGCTTCAAGAATATTTAATATATTTAACTTGGGTTTGTATTGAATTGAAAAAGTGAGTTCACAAACCCCTATTTTAATATAAAGTTGTATGCATGAAAATAGAATGAAATTATTAACGTTAAGGAATCAAAGTCAGGAGAAACAAGAATGGTAGAATCTATTATATAAAACAATGAAAATCATGATATTAAGATCGATTTTCGATTAATACAGTACTATTACATATAGAGGAATTAAGTTTGGAACTTTTAGAACTAATAATCTACGGGTAATTATGATAATAGCTCTCTTACATTGGGACTACTTGAAGCAAGACACGCAAGGTCTTGTGGACATGTTGGTAATACTGTTTTTCTGCTTCGGGCGGATCGTTATTCTCCCACTCCTTGTCACCAAATGCTGCAAATACACCAGAAAAAAAATTACCCTCATTACTTAGGCTGTGCAGAGTTTTGTGTTAAGAGCTAGACGGGTTGGATTGGCTATTTCTCCGCAAATTTTAAGGCAGGGAAACAAAGTGTGTGCTTTGTGTTTCAGCAGGTATTGTTGACTCATCACTGTTCGAGCCGTTTCACACTAGGCCATTATCACCTGTCAACTATCGCTATCAGCACTTCGCTGAGCCGTTTCACACTAGGCCATTATCACCTGTCAACTATCGCTATCAGCACTCGCTGAGCCGTTTCACACAAGGCAATTATCGCTCTGATGATTAACATAGAGGTAATTTGAAGGTTTCACATGAAGCAAATGAGTTGCCCACCCCATCAACAGTCGCTCATAAGTTGCCCACTATTGGCGATTTTTGGAATAGTTGCCTGTCAAGACAACTATCGCCCACATGGCGACTCTTGGTTAATCACGTGCTTGTGTGGTGTAATTCACACGACCAACAATCGCCAGCCAGTACACTAAGTGGTGCCAATCTCCAAGCACCTGTGGAAATTTATTTGTGGTACAGAGGTTATCTGGTTTTCTATCATCAGTTTGTTTTTGACTGCATAGTCAAATCTTGTGCAGTGATTTTGAGAAGATTTTACCTTGATTATTAAACTTCGATGATTTTATATCTAAAGTGGAACAGCGACTGGCTATTTGGAATTTATCAGTGGATGATTACTCAAACAGGATATTAAACAGGGTGGCCTGGGAAGATATCATCAGGAGATTTGTCCTGGGATTTAACGAAAAGATGCTTGGTAAGTGTCTGCCTTCAGAATTTCTTCTGTCACATTTAGAAGAAATTCATCAAAAGACATCGATGACATTCGAAAATACTTAAAATATATATTGTAATTTAATCGGAGATCTTCATAACTAATATAGAAGAAACCCATTTCCAACTGCTCACTAATATATGGATGATCATAAAATACTCGCACTCATCAAATGTGATTTTCAGGTGCTTGTGATTTGATTTAGTCAAAGCCTTGATTAATACATCGGCCGGCATCTTCGATGCCACATGCCCCAGCACCAGTTGACTCGATTCAACAGTCTCCCGCAAAAAGCGGTGAGGAATGTCAATGTGTTTGGTCGGTGCATGCAAGACTGGATTGGTTGCCAGCTTGTGTCCCGACATTGTCATTGAGCAGTTTAAGTGGTACAAATTCCTCCTTTCCAAGCTCGAGCAGGAAATGCTGAAGATGAACAGTCCTTGGCCACTTCACTCAAGGCCATGTATTCAGCCTACGCGGTAGACAACGCAACAGTCCGTTGCTTCCTCAAACCCCTGGCAATTGCACCTCCATTCATGAGGAAAGCATATCCTGTAAAGAAACGCCAGTCGTCATGTGATCCTCCTCAGTCGGCATCTACGTAGCCAGTCAACGAGCTTTTTCCAGGCTTGTATGAGATTCCTTGGTCAGCAGTGCCTTTGAGGTACCAAAGTACCTTCTTTGCTGCCCCAATGAGTACTGTTGAAACAATCGTTAAATTGACTTAAAACAATTGCTAAATGAGCTATGTTCGGGTGTGTAGCCACTGACAAATACAGCAAGCAACCAACTAGTTCTCAATATGAGGGTTACTAGCCATCTGAATTTGACCATGCCTCATTCTTTGCTGGCGTCTAGAGGGGTTGAAACAGCCTTGCAATCCGACATACCGAGGTGTTGAAGGATGTCTTTATGTATGTCCTTTGACTTACAAATATCCCATCACCGTTTCTGGAGAAATCCATCCCCAAACAGCGTTTCAGGTCACCCAGATCCTTCATTTCAAACATCTTTCCAAGTCTGTCTCCAAAACGGTTAGTTTCTTCAGGGTCACAGCCTATTATCAGAATGTCGGCTATGTAGATGATGATCATCATAATCTCTTTGTTCCAATGCCTTATGTAAACACAAGGGTCCCCATTGGTGGGTTTCGCGCGCATGTTACACAACTCTCCATCTAGATGTCTGTTCCAGGCACCACCAACGTGTTTTAGGCTGTACAAAGCCTTCTTTACGTAGCAGACCATGTCACCTGCTGCTAACTCGTCTAGTGTGGCCCTCGCCTGGTGGACGGTCTGATCCTTGCGTCCTCCCTTATTCATTATGTGCTCTAGGACCTCTACAAACCGATCTAGTACCTCCCTCCATGTATGCCTCCTCATCCAGTTTCCCATTCAAATACGATGTTTTCATGTTATACTGGCGTATGTGCATATTATTCTGGACTGCAAATGCAACAACCGACCGTGCTGAATCTACAGTAGCCCCATGGCTTCTTTGGTGCTGACTGACAGTTTACAGCCGACTTCTGACAGTCAACATTTAAGTATATACCTAAATTTTGACTGTCAGAAGTGACAACTGCTAAAGACATGTTTTTTGTAGATCATATGGTTTGGCGTAGGGATAAATAATTTGGTCTGGTAGCTTTTCAAAGCTGTCAGAAGTCAGCTGTCAGTCAGCACCACAGAAATTAAAACTGAGGTATAGGCGTGCAAATGGTGCATATGTCTCGTGAAAATCCCTGCTGTACTGTTGAGCATATCCCTTCACCACTATCCTGGCTTTGCACTTCTCCAGAACACCATTTGTCCCATGCTTACTTCGTAGCATGAAACGACTGCCGATCCCTCTTGCCGCTTTAGACTTGTCCACCAGATTCCACGTGTCCTTTGAGAGAATTGACTCCACTTCGTTAGCCATGGCCGTCATCCATTCGGTTGAATCCCGAGTTGTCATTGCTCGAGTAACTGGAACTTCCCTCAGTAAAAACAAAGTCGTTCTTTGGCAACGTGATTCACCATTGCATAGACTCTGGTGGGGAGGGGAGGGGGGGAGGGTCTTCCGGGACGTCTGGTCCGAAATACCCTTGGCCTTCATGGACCTCTTCTTACAGCGTTCAATGGTTCATCTGGGGGAAAACCTTGAAAACCCTCTCAGCACCTTCGTACATGTGGTTATGTGCCTCTGGTAATGAAAAATTTGGGGACTTGTCGTTCTGCGGTAGTAAGTCCTACCAACTCTTAGCTGACTGGATCCAAGTGCTGTCCATGAAAATCGCATCTATGGATACCTCAATCTTCCTCCGCTCCGGTAGCCATACCCTGTATGCCTTCGACTCTAAGCTATAACCCACAAAGATGCCTTTCTTCAATCGTACTACCAGCTTCTCCTTGCCCGGTGTTCTGTCCATGACAAAGACTTCGCTCCCAAAAATTATAAAGCTGGACAAGTCTGGTGGTTTTCTGAACCAAAGCTCGTACAGAGTTCTTCTTTTTAGTTTACTTGTTGGTGACCTATTGCGTATGAAATTTGTGGTGTTGAAGGCCTTCACCCAAAAAGTCGGTGGCAGTCCAGGCTGAATTAGAAGGCAGCAACCTGTTTCTCCTCTCAGCAACTCCATTCTGCTGCGAGTTGTAAGGTACGGTCAAATGCCTCAAAATACCATGTTTTTGGAGCAGTTGACATTCAAGTCCGTTATCCGACTGCAAGCACTTAGCCCGCCTTTCTCTGTCGAGTGCTCACGAGTGCCCTGACACTATCAAATTCGTCCATCACTTGGTTCTTTTAGTCAATGAATCTCACCTCACACCGTCCTGAATAACCGTCTATGAAAGTAGCAAAGTAAAGATTCTTTCCGTGTAAAGTGACACGCATTGGACCAAAGATGTCAGAATGTATGAGCTTCCCCAGTCCCGACACACTCTCTGAAACCTTTGGAAATGGAGTGTGAGACATCTTCCCCTGGAGACAAACGCTGCATTGAAAATCTTCGTTGATGTCCTCGACGTTGATTCCTCGAATCAATCCCATCTTGATAGCCTCGCAGAGTGATTTGACAATAAGATGTCCCATGCAAGCATGCCAACCCTCAATGAAATTCTTCTTTGGAATAATATTAGCATCATCCGGGTTTGGGATTTTCCTCCATTCCTGGTCTGTCAACTCTGGGAAATAATAGAGTCCGTTTTCCCTTTCCGCAATAAGAAACACATTATCACCCTGATCAATGATCTTGGCCTTCGACTCACTAAAAAATCCCTTTGTGTCCTTTGTCGGTAACCTTCCCGATCAAAATGAGGTTAGCATAGAGGTCTGGTACATACAATGTCTTTGAATTCGATCACCTTTTTATTACCGCTCACGCTCATCTCGATTGACACAGTACCGATTCCTTTGAGGTCTGTGCAGGTTCCATTTGCGAGATTTAGCTTTTCGTGATCGAAGTTCCGACTGATCTGTGCAAATGACTCGATATTCCCACAAATGTGAGACGTGCATCCACTGTTAAAACACCAGCTAACGTGATCCGCATTATTTCCGATTCAAAATTCTCCGTTATTCGACATGTCTGTTGCGGCTAGGCATACACTTTCAACGTTTTTCGCGGATTATTCGTTCGACTTCCCTATCTTCTGGCAGTTTTTCGCCCAGTGTCCGATCTCATTGTACTTAAAACACTTCATTTTCAAGTCCTTTTTCACACCATAGTCTTTGTCCAATTTCCCCCATCTGTGCTTTTCTCGTTTATTATTTCCAGGCGACTTTCCCGCGGACATCGCGTTTTGTGCTGAATTCTGGCTTGTTTCCTTGCGCGGGTAGAATTCCTTCGCAATTTTGATTCGAAGCATCTCCAGAGGCGGTAATGTGTCACGTGACATAGCGCAACGAAAGTTTTCGTAGCTCTCCGGTATGGTGCATAAAAACATGACTGCCGACAGCTCTTGATTAGTGTTGACGTCAAATTCTGCCAATATATCCACCGTGTCGAAAAAACATCGAGTGTGTTCATGCATGTTGCCGCCATCTTGTAATTTCAAGGACATCAAATTATTCAACAAAGCAGCCTTCCATGTCAGCCCTTTGGACTGGTATATTTCCTATAATGTTTTACAAATAGCTCGTGAGGTCTCGCAGCCCTTAGTCTGTTTAATTTCTGATGGGTTCATGGCGAGCACTATGTCAGATTGTGCCTTCAGGTTGGCTTCTCTCCACCGTCGGTCAGCTTCAATCGTCGCTGGCTCAACTATAACTACTTCTGGTTTCACGATTGCTCCACTCAAGTAGCCCCATGTGTCATTCTTTATGAGAAATGCACGCATTTGTAGCTTCCATGTTTCGTATTTCTCTTTATTTAAAACTTCGAAATTTAAGCCAGTCACGTTCATCTTTGCGGCGAACTAACATGTTTTCGAGACTCAATACGGCGCAATGTCCATTAGAGTTACGTGCTTCGCAGCCTTCGATTGGTCACACGAAAATTATCACAACGAGATTGGGCCCATAACCTGTTGGTAAACACAAAATTAACGTCTGAGACGAACACACGATCTACAAATACACTTAGTGGGATAATTAACACAAAAAGGTTAGCGTGAGCACAAAACGACACGGTCGGGTAGGACAAACAATGCAACAGTTAAAGTGCATGATTGGTTAACTCTTGATACTCACGCTACTGCAGCGCCTTTCGTGAATGGTACAGTGGTTGAATCGTGAATTTTAGACAGTGACTCCAACAGAGTCTGTGATGGATGTGCAGAAATTGTCAGCTACATATGAATGATCAATTAAGACCAGGAGCTATCAAAAACACAGCCATCTTCAACTTGGTAAAGCTTTATGCCGCCAAAAGTATAATGACAGCTATACAAATGCGCATATCATATTGGATTAGCCAAGCTATTGTATTTGAAGAATTCAAAGAATATGATATTTAGATGTGGCTATTTTATCAAATATAATAACTCTATTATTTAATCATCAGGAGTTCAGTCCACCGCGAGGCTGACACCTTAGACCAGCCCTGGGCAAATTATGGCCAGTCACATATTTGTATATGGCCCGCAAGCTATAACTTTTTTTGTATGAAAAAAAAGAGCTAAATATACCAAAATTTAAAAATAAATTCTTACACAAGAATATAACAATTCTATTAAACACATCACTAAACATTTATAAGTAGTTTTAAGAATCTATAACTACTAAATTCACACCTAATATTAAAATGATAGACATGAAAAAAATTACAATCACCTCATTAATTTCTGTTATATTGAAGAACCACATATTTATTTTTTTATATTGTCTACATAATTTTCATTTTTTATATAATAAAGCGTGTATACCAAAAAGTATTATTTTAGTTGGCTGCCCATCCTTATTTTTAAATTCTCAATGTGACCGTTCAGCAAAAACATTTGAAGAGGCATGCTTTAGACCAGTGGTTCCCAACCTGGGGGCGATCGCCCCCAAGTGGGCGATTTGGGTTATCAGGGGGGCAATAAATAAGTGGGGGGCGATTTGGGGGCGATGAGTATTCAAAGGGGGAAAAATTAAAATAGTACTGTACAGTAGAAGTTACTGTCAACTTAATTTTTTCCAGATTCCAATTTTAAAATGAAAACATGTACTCCTGTTTTTTAAATGTACGTCAATGATCTTAGTTAATTATTTCACTTCTTTGTTTTTAAAAAAAATCTGTAAAAAATGTACATTTTAATTTTTTTTCTATTTTATTTAAGAGTGACCGGATAAAACTGCTTTGGTTGTTTTTATATACGGCGGTAAAATTGTTTAAAATAATAAAACTGCTTTATTATTTACACTTCAAATTAAAATTAGGCATACAATGAAAATGGGGCGATAGGTGTTAGTCAACCTCCAGAAAGGGGAGATGGGCCACAAAAGGTTGGGAACCACTGCTTTAGACTATAAAGATATGATTAAGCGAACCATTGGTGAACTGCAACACCAGAGAATCAAGGACTCCGACAGTGTAGTAGTTGTGAGCAGACACCAAGTCTACCAGTAGCCCTTGGTAGAGCTCCACCAGCTTTGGGCTACGTTTCACCCATGGCACTCTCTACAACATAAAAGTACTAGCGCATCAATTTATGGTCGCAAGGTTGAAAGAGTATAACAATAAGAGTCTCTTGATACAGTAACTTATAAGCTTGCCTTAGTGTGAAAGTCAGCATGTGCCAAGTCCACTTTTCAAATTTGAAATGAACTCAAAGCAAATACATGAAATATTCTTAAAGCCTAATCGAAGTCAAAATATTTTTGTTAGTTGTTCTATGATTGAAAAAATATATTGTGGTTATTAATATGATCTTATGCACTAAAATTACTTGGAATTGTTTTATTACACAATTGTTAGTAATATTTAGTTTTATTCTGATAAATCAAGTTACTATCACAAAATATGGATATTGATTTGTAATATACACAACAGCTCAGAATGGCAATAATTGTCTATAGATTAATTATTTTAGCTGTACATTTGTTTTTATTGGCAAAGCTTTGTAATAGTCAAAGCTGGAATTGTTTGTAAGCACAGCTAAAGCTGATATTTGTTCCAAAACCAAGTCGAAGTTTGAAAGCTTCACATATCCTAATGTACAGAATAAGAAATTAAGTATGGTATGGTTGTAGCTATATATAGAATCTCTTAGTAGTTCCCTCAAAACAAATAAAATCTTAAATTTGTTATTTTATAAATAACCAACTTTAGAAAGAAAGTCCTAGACTAGGATTGTTTAGGCCTTTAACCAATTTGTGACATCAAGAAAATTAGGCTAATCATTTTTGACAAATTAAAATTTTAGCTCTTTGACCTACCAAAAATATTTTAGCACCACATCTCACGACCTTCTCGGGTTACACACACATGTACGTAGTATGCTAATTTGTTAAGGATGAGGAAGTTTGAATTTAGAGAAAGTTCACCTGCATTTGCATGAAGGGATTGGAAAACCATTAGGGAAAAAAGCCCCTTCAGTACACTCGAATGAGAATCAAACATGGCTCTCATCATCAATAGTCAAGTATATTGTGAGCAAGATGCCTTAGACGAGACGGGTCTAAAAATGATTGTTGAATAAAAAAGATTAATTTGGAGCCTAATTTGGTTTATTTTTTAATTAGTAAGCCAATGTTTAACATCATGCTAAACAACAACTAAATATAGGTGCGAGGGTGGTTTAGAATAAGTGCACCCTCACTTGAATCCATAAATGATGATAAAACAAACAAAAGTGAACCTAATATTGACCTCTTCATAAACTGTAATCTAGTCCATTGCAAGCCTGATATTTTAAACCCAGGGTGCGCAACCCTGTCGCCAATCGCCACATGTGGCGGGTTGGCTATAAAAGTGTGGCGAATTTGAGTTTGCCAGCTCTCAAAGTAAAATAAACTTTTTCCTGATTGCTTGTACTGATTGTAACTTGGTATTTCCCACATATCATTGGAAGAATTCCGCTTTTTGAACGAGTCATTGACGCAACACTGCCATCCAATACTTCCCTCCACTCCCTTCACCAACACTCAGTTTCATCCGGGCTGCATTCAGACCAAAGGATTGTCAAATTTCTCTCTAAATTATCTTACATTTCCAATTCAAGCAATTTTCATCATTTGTAACATCTAATGTAGTTGTAACTGAGTAGTTAAGGTGTACGTCTTGAATAAACTTGTTCTAACAGAGTGTGTAATTTTAAATGTTCCGTTTGGGCAATAGGTATGGTTTCTCAATTTTTACCGTGTGTGACGAATTTCACTTCTCATTCGCAATACCTGTGGCTACAATGAAAGAATATGTTGCCCACCTCTTCCCTAAACCATGTGACCACCAGTGTGTGTAAAATCACTGGTGTGATAATATTTAAAACCGGTGACAGAAAAAAAAATCTTAGTAAATACAGCATGTTCTTGCTAATCCGAACCTGTGCTAGTCCGAATCTCCCCTAGTTTTGTTCATTACAAACCCCCCCCCTTTTAAGCAACGTGTCTTATGCCTATGAACTAATTACACTGATGTTTTAGGGATTAGGAAGGTAAAATTTTAGAGGAAGTGGACCCACATTTGCGTGAAGGGAGAGTGGTAAACCATTTAGGAAAAACCATCAGTAAACCCAACAGGGATGGAACCCCAAATCTCCCCGCCAGTGGTAGTCTAGTCTATTGCAAGAGTAGCGCCTTAGACCATGCGGCCGCCGAAGCAGGTCCCAACATTACTCTCGGCCACAATGATCTTCTCCTCTTCTCATCTAAACGTGACAATTTGCTTTTGTTTATAGTGAATTTATTGTGCAATGTTGTTGAACATAAGAAAAATATAACAAATTACAAATAAATCAGAAATGTGTGATTGTGATTTTAGAAAGATCTGAGAAGGGCGAGACATTAATAAAACTAGTTGAGGATCATTGTGGGTATGTGGGGGGAATACACCATTTTAGATATAAAAATAAAAATGCCAGTAAGACACGGGAATGTGTTACAAAGCCAAATTAATAAAACACATAGGAATTAATTTATTTATAAATACAATTGTTAAATAATGTTGTAAATAGTTTTTTTATCATCCTTTGATAGTCGGAACTATTTGATAATCCAAATGTCCCTAACAATTTCAGGCTTGAATTATCAAGACCATGTTGTACTCAAGAGAATGATTATTTCAGAAGCCAAGGGTTTAATAGGACTAAGTGAAAATATAATTCATTCATGACCTAAGTTTACTTGGAAGACAGCTCAAAAAGTTACTAGAAATAGTCCCTAATACATCCCTACGCCAACAACTGACATCTATCACTTTGGATCACTATGAAAACATATGATAATTTATGATTGTGATAGTTAACCACAGTAATTTCGGCCAATATTATTTATATATTTATTTGAGGTCAGACACAAAGCTAATTTGTTTTATTCCACTTTAAAAAAATATTATTCATAGCACTTCCACAAAAGGTCTAACGAAAATAGCTTCAAAATGGTGACCAGCAAATTTAAACCATGTGGTTGAACGTGATGGAAACAAGCTTTTTTACAATGATGCACCCACACAGTGGATAAAAATATTTTATTCAGTTAAATATTTTGAAATATGATAAAATAATTACAAAATAATTTATTATATATAAAAAAAGACAAGTATTTTCTCTTTTCCAAGTAAATACGATGGCTGCATTAAAAGGTATTTATGTATGCACTATATTATACATGATCAATAACGTTCCAAAACGAAGAATGAGTACTTTTCATATTTAAAATATTGTTTCAGGTTGGATAAAAATAAATTATTAAATGTAATGAAATAGTATGAGAAAGCTTAAGTTTCCATTTTTTAAATGTAAAATATAACAGGTAATTAAAAAACTTAACATTTATAACAAAATAGTGATCTTTTACAAGTGTTGGCAACCCAAAACCTAAACATATTATGATTTTTGAACTGTCATCCAAGTAAAAACCTATCAAGAACAGACTATGTTGAACGGTAAATAAAGTTAAAAACTCACCAGGAGAGCACGAACAAAATGATGAAGACTTTCATCTACTAGCGAGATGCATTTCCGTGCCTCCTGAAGCAGAGGTTGTAAGTCATCATCCTATAAAAAAAATAACAGTGCAAATTAAATAGTTATAGATGACTTTAAACTATAACAGCCAGTAGTGGAAAAATATATATGACTCGAATAAAAAAACTGACCCAGGCCATAGGCTAGAAAACGTACCATAATTGATGTATAAAAAACTAAGAAGACCTTAATGTTTTTATTTTATATCTAGCATATCTACATTAGTGTACACTTCATTGTGAAATTTATAGCATATAAATGACATTAATAAATGCAGGTTTGGCCTACACTTAGTTTAACCTCAACGGTAGCAGTCTTACCTTGATTGATTTATTCATTAATTAAACTCTGAGCCAGTTTCATAGTAAAATTAGTATGCCTCAAGTGCTGTGCTACTAATAAATACAGGATGACACTTACCTAGACCATTCCATTCGAGTTTAGGTAAGTGTCGTCCTGTATTTAGTATAACGTCGCACTTGAGCTGTACTAAGTCTGACTATGAAATAAGCCGTGTGTGTCTGTCATATAAGTTATACCATAGCGTAAACAAGCAAGGTTAGTTCGCTACCTTACAAAATAAAATGAGGGTTTTTAGTATCAGGCCTATTCAATATTTTACATTCCAAATTAACTTTAAAAAATTAAATAAAAGAGTAAGTTTTACCTCATTTTGATTAAGTTTAGGCAGCCTAAGTAATATACATAATGGGGTGAAACAAGAAGATGCACTGTCCCCATTGCCTTTTAATCCAGCCTGTGAGTGTGGCCTATGGCATTCCTCACATTCACAAGTTGTGATTAATACGTGTCTTGAAATTAATGTAAAGTTGATCGCGATACCAGTAATAGTTTTAAGGTTCAAAATTAATATTTTCTACCAAGTGTTTAAATTCCCTGTTAGTTCTTTATTTTGATTAAATTTCCTGACATTTCTTGACTTTCCTCAACATACAAAAATCACAAGACTTTTCCAAGTTTCAGTCTGTAGCCACCAATGAAACCATTTAAGAAAAGTTAACCTCAGAATACTCGTCTGGGATTTGAACATCAACATCCCTGTCACATCAGGCTAAATCAGCTCAACATTTAGTCAGCATACTCCAACGATGTGGGTTATGGTAGTTGACGATACAAAAACTTACATGAACTTCAGAGTCTTTGAGCGCACAGATCAATTCTTCATAAGGCTTGGTGTCACTCCTGTTTATGAAGTTGTTAAAGATACCCTCAAGCTGAGTCGGGAGATGAAACCGCACCCTCTGCGCAGGTGCTAACGCGGATACCCGCCTGAAGACCCCAGGGCTCTTCAAGATGGATGAGGATAATGCTTTCTTTGCTTTGGTTGACAACTTAGACATATCTCTAGAAAGGTAATTAACAGACAGGTTTCAGATTATTAGAACATTAGGCCCCCATATTTTATTTTCACTATGGGTTATGGTTCCATCTAATAGGCCCTATAATAATACCCTTCAATGTATTAATATGAAAGGTGGGACAATTTCACGCAAAAAAGTTCTAGAATAAATTGTCAAGCATAGTGAAACTTAAGTAGAAATAATTGGAATGATGCCATCTTATCATATATCGTAATACAGCGATTCTTAACCAGGGGAAGGGGGCACAACAGGTTTTTTGGGGGCCCTTGAAAACATATTTAATTAAAAATGTTATTTGATTATTACTAAAATCAATATCTTTAAATATATATTATTATTATTATTATTATTATTTGGGTCAGATCTTTAGTAAGTTTTCAATCAAGTTCTAATGTAGCCTTGTATGAGTTTGCTGGATGTAAAATCATTCGAGGATGTGGAGTGGTTTGGTTAGGATGAGAAAAAAATTAAATACTTTAAAACTATTTTCAAGTAATGTGTATGTAACAAAAGAGAATAGGCCCAAAGTATGGTGCCGCAGAAGACCAGGCCTACTGCACATTCATATTACATAAATTATATACATCTTCAGTCTTGCACTTTTAAAAGATTTTTCAACGATATTTGTTGCGTTTAAGATTAGCCTAGTTTGGTTTTGAGTTGTTAATTTTATAACAAAGTTCTTTTAATACTTTTGAATTTTGTATCAATGGATTCCCTACATTTTAGTGAGTGTAGTAATAGTATTAATTTGGTTATTTTTGAGGTTTTTTGAGAAAACAAAATCACCTTAATGGTGTGGTTCTTAGGTTTTTTTCCCCTAAAATAGTCAATATTGAAAGTTCCATATGTTAAATTATGTTGTCCGACCCATTTAAAAAATAAAAATAACTAGGATATTTGAACCTTGCTGACATAGATACTAAGACTCGTAGAAAAATTATGTTGCATACATAGCTCTAACATATAAAAATATACAAAAAATAATGTATTGGTCTTTTAAGGTATCATGTTGGGTCAAGTCGTGCAACACGTGTTAACAGGATATATTTCTAAACTGCATAAAAACTAAATACTGAAGAACGAACTTACCTGAGCTCTAATAACGAAATACAAAACACCTAAACATGGAAACATAATCATTTACTTTAGATGTACCCAATAAAACAATAAATTAACTACAAAACGTTGCCCGGTCAAAACCACATCGAACCAGACATTTACATTTTACAAGAAAATCTATTTCTCTAATACTCATATGTTTCCCTTAGCCAACGTGTTAGTTTTTAAGCCCGTTGCATGTTGGTAAATTTTTCAGCTAAATATTTCATTAAATGACCCCTAGATAGCTCTGTTAAATTCAACAGTAACTATTTGTGTTAGAAATAAGGAATGGCTGGTAATGGAGTTTTATCAAATATTAATGGAGGAAGAGGATTGGATTAAGAAATGAATGTTTGGGATTTTTGACTGCTCGTTCCCAATTCAAAGAGCTCTAATTAAAAAAAAAGTTTTTCCATTATTTTTTATTTTGTTCTTTGTTTTCTCGTTCTTTTTCTGATTGTTATCTTTCTCTTTTCAATTGTGTAAATAACTTATTTTTACATGTCCCTTTCATGGTTAAGGGTGAGTGGTACACAATGAGACAGATTTTTAATAAACATTAATTAAGAACTAGGGATAATCGACTGAAGAAATTTTAATCATTGCATGTATAAATCTGTTTATTGGGAGCATCTTGAATACCGAATTTACTAATACATATTAATATAAACAGGAAAAAATTAACATTAAAATAATATTAGCATTCATCTCACTGTGTACCACACCTAGTACACAGTGAGACAATGCTGATGTATTTATTTAAAAAAATATTGCCACATTACTGAACACAAACACTCCTTCATGACACACAAGTTTAATGAAGCAATCAATGGTCAACCTTAGAAAAGTCGCTGCACATTTATAAGTTAAAGCCGCACTTCAAAACGAACATATCCTGTCAGCCTTTTTGTTTTCATGGGCATTGGTTGAGGTAGAACCATGGCAATATCCAATTTATTTAACGAGGCCACATCTGGAATGTTTGGCATAACAAAGGCATTAAATTTCTCACTTTTGCGCAGATAAGTGATTTCAAAATCACTATCCTTGTCCATCTCCGACAACATATTCCCAATGTAGAACACATAAATTGGAGACCGCACAAGAACATAATCGTAAACATTAGGATAAGGCACTACTTCAGGAAACTGAAAGGCTTCTTCATCCTCTTCATAATCTGAAGAGTAGTCCAACACCATTTCAATTTTTTCATCAGAAGAGCTATCAACATCTTTAATGCTACGGCGTGCTGATTTTTTCCGAAACAAGTTCTTGGAAAACTTATGTTCCCTCTTTGTCTGGAGTTGTCTCTTCTTTTCAGCTTTCTCAGCCAACAGAGCTTTTTCAGGTGTACTGGTGAGGATTCTGCTTCTGCCCAGTTCGCGATTTTTTTTTTTCCTTCCTAGGTGCAGCTTTTGGAAAACTACTGAATTGTTTAGGTGAAATGAAGAAAGACTAAGCTTCATCTGTAGCCATACCTGAAGATTTTTTGTTAGAGTAAACATCAGTTGCAGAAGCAGTAGGTTCTTTAATGCTCTAAGTAGCCATCGGGGTCTCGGGTTGATATGTCACTGCTGACATGAGGTAGTCACAATCTTGAACTGCGTCTCTATTGAGAGGATATATGCCTCTTTTAGTGAAGCCTGCCATGATGTTGCTGGGAGTCAGTGCCTTTTTATGTGCTTCACCGACACATTCAGCAATCTGGTATATGGACATAGTTTTGCCTGGATTTATGAGCATCAGGGTTGGACTGGGCCCTCCAAAAGGACACAGACCTTGGATTTTCAGAGGGCGCAAATATTACTACGAACTCAAAAAAAAATTACCATTTTACTGTAAAATAGCTATGGGGGTGCTGGTGGAACCCAATAATATTGATTAATAATAAATAATGGTGGTTATTGCAAGAACTTCCAAAGTAAAATTATTTTTATTTTCCTTATGTGACTCAAGGCATTGTTGAATATTCCGAATTTCATGGGCTATTTTTAATAAATATTGTATAAAGAACCATTCATAAGATAGGTGAATAAAAAAACGTGTTAATAATGCTTGAAATATTAGGTTTTGACAGTTTGGAATAGTTTATGATAGTAAAGAGGATTACTAATTGCATATTATAATATTTTAATAACCCGGTAACCCAATAACTTAAACTTAGATAACTTTAGATTAAAATTTCGAACATCAGTTTAATACCTATTTACGTTTCTTTGTGATTTTGATCATTTGATTAAAGTAGTAGATATAAATAGGTTTTCAAATAATTATATTATGAGTAAAGTATCATTGGATTCTCCGTATCCTTGTGAGGGAAATGATTACATACAATAATTTATTACTTGCTATTTTGTATAAATAAAAGTGTCTTATATATAGAGGATTTTATGCACCATCACCTTATAGGTTACCATAGCTGTTTGTGAATATTTTTATTTCCAACTACTGAGCCCAGATTTTAAGTGAAACTTTAACTAGTGTGGACTATGTAATACAACTGGACCTTAGCCTTTATGAAGTGTTAGAAAAAGGAATAAAAAAATCAAGTAAAATTTGTTTTTCTACTGAATAATTATTTTATTGGTTAGTGTTGATTTGTTCAAGTCACTAGGCCTACTTTATTTATTTTAAAATAAGCACCAGACTTCCATAGTTGGGTGTGAAATTTTTTCCCTCAATAACTGGGTTCAGGTTTCAAGTGAAACGTTAATCATGATACCACAGTATACCTATTTAATACAACTAAGCCTAGGCCTTTATGAAAAACATTGTCAATTCTCTCGAAAAACTATTACCGTACACTACTAAATAGAGTAAAACTAGTACAGAAAGAAGGGAAATATGTTACACTACAGAACATAGGCGTTGACAATTAGTTGCAAGAAGGTCCTACATAGCCACAAAGGTTTTAGTTTTCAAACACTGTGCTACCACAACTGTGTGTGAATAATTTTTTCTCAACGAATAGTGTTAGAGACTCACTGAAACTTATTGCGTGAGGTTGGCGAGACTGGTGATTACAGGTGAGAGACAGGACAGTCAGTGCGTGAGATGGCGGTGTGTAGACGTGAATAAGGCGTGTGCGAGTTAAGGTCGTGAAAAGGGGTTGTGTTCGTACATGTGCGTAGCACAAGTTATGTTGGATCACCAAGTGTAAAATAACTAGACCATTTGTGGGTATAACAAATCAGAAGTGGGATGAACACAAAAAAATATATATCAATTGCTTCGTTAAACGCGTAACCGGTATCCCTTGTGCTTAATGACGTAAAACACCTGACGCATTATTTAAGTTTGTGATAAACAATCGTAAATTTCATTAAAGTATATGTCTTGAATTTAAATAGTAATATTAACGGGTTGCAATTGCAAAAA
>CABFWO010001452.1:136155-174231 GCA_902155825.1 Timema genevievae | reverse complement strand
CATTGTTGAGCCTGGTGGAACACCCGTAGCAAATGTTGTGCTACAGCTTCAGTAAGGGGTAGTGAGGCAATTTTGGCTGTAGTCTTGTATGCAGACATTATGTAGTGCTTGTACCTCAACTTATTTATTGAAGCTACTTTTTTCCCACCAACCCCGTACAGTGCAATAAGGAAATGTTCACCCGCATCAACAACTGCCTCTTGATCCGCTTCAGGGTTTTTAAATACCTGAATAATGTTGATCAGATCAGGATTCTTCTTCAGAGTATGAAGCAATTTCATCTTACCCTGATTGAACAAAGCTGATGTTGTGTCACACCCACTCATGGCGTGTAAAACAATATGTTCTCGGCAACAGTTTTGTCAACTGCACTTAATGGATGATATAGAGTTTGAGGGACTTTGGCTTTTCTTGGCTTTAGTAAGCGAACGATAAGAGAAGTACAGATACCTCTCAAGATGACTATAAGATCTACATCTTCACCTACGACTATGACAGATTCATGTGTTGGTGCCAAGATAAGAGCTGTGTTGATAATAAGGTCATCTGCATCTTCTTTTGCTTGTTTGCAGACCATGTTCCCCACTGTGAATTTCGTCACTAGCATGGATAATAAACGACTTTTATTCTTTGAGTTGGCAAGGAATTTCCCCTGAAAGACCGTGGGTGTCATCGTTCCATTAAACAGTATTTAGATAGAATTGTTTTTGCGTGCTCTCCTAGAACGCTCCAGGTATATAGTGCTTTTTTCAGCAACATGTCCGGAGTATCCATCAAAAACTACTACCGCACTTGACTTGTAGCTTGATCTAACAAATGCAACATAACTGTCACAAATATCTGCAAATGACTGCCCTTTGCGCCAAACAACTCGATGCAACAAATATCCGCCATCGATTACAAATATACTGCTATCCAATTCTTTTCCTTGGGCAGGCTTGTAAGCTTTGTACAAAGTTGATTTTGTACCTTTTCTCATACCACTCTCGTCAAAAAGAGATAGTGGATAGTGGATGATTGTTTTTCAATGCTAATTCTCTGAAAAAGTGTGATTAAATTGATGGTAATCGTTTTATTTTGTATTTGTATGGCACTGTTAATAATGGCAAGGGGCTGCACTCGATCATTCCGTTTGAATTTAACTGATTGGAAATCACCACCTACAATGCGGTTAAGACCCTGAGTGCCCACCTCGCGGGACATGTGGCAGTTAACCCTATCATCTCCGACTATACCACTACTTATTGATATGAGCTTAGGAGTTTCTGGGAAAGAAGGATGCTGGTGAAACCAATCCAACATCTTCTTTGCATCATTCTTGTCTCGCTGAATTCTCGAGTCTCTATTGTCCACGTGTTGTTCTGAACTTGTGAATTCTACACCACATAAATTTTCAATTTCATCACAAAAATGTTGAAGTGATGCCATCCCTTGTGTCCATCTGGACAAAACACCTTCACTGACCTCACGGCCACGGGTGAGACCACCAACAGTTTTCATAATCTTCATCAGATACTGTTCTATGGTCAGGTCACTCCATGTACCACACCATAAATTATTACTTTATTGAATAGTGAAGCCCCCTTTAGAAGTAAAACATTCATATTATTCAGCTGGCTTAATGTTCTTCAAGTTATGCATGTCCTTCAAGTAGAAGTGACCACACTTGGCATATAAAAAGTGTCCACTAGCGTGGAAGTACGGAAGCATGTTGTAAATGGTTTCAAGGTGGAGGTCCCAATTACTACTTCTATCAGCTTCAATAACGTGCTTTACTAGGGTAACCATTTCAAAATATTGGACCCAAAGCTTTGCAGTGGGACCATGTTGTGCCAACAGTTGAAGCTGGGCTGCAAACTTTTCTTTAAGTTCCTTCAAACATTCTTTTTTGATTCGCTGAAAAAACCACTGAGCTGTCTCTACAATACAGAATTTCCTCTACTACACCTTCAAGTGTAGGGGAGAAGGTATTCAATTCTATAATTATTTTGACTAAAGTTGTATGAGCCAAAATGTGAGCTTTGACTGCCTTTGAATAGGCGTGTCATGATTTTTCAATAGAATTCATAGCGTAAACAGTGTTGAAAAGTTCTGTCAGACCACTCCCTTCCATGATGTGACCTATTGCTCCTATGAAGGACATCACCAAATGAAACCCTCCTAGTATTATGGTATTATGACAATATTTGACAGTTCAGGATCTCCATGACGACTTGAAAGAATATATCGTGCCTTGAGGTACAAAGGCTTATCAAATCTCATCAGACAGTTTATCTGACGTAATGATTTAGTATTTTCTACAGCACACAACAAAGCTGTGTAAATCGTGTCATAATTACTTGGAGGAGCATTAATGAACGGCTGGCAAGTAGCAAACGTTGTTTGATATGGGAGCTCTTTTGTAACTTCCCCGATGAACCCATTTCACCTTGGAATACCTGGTAGGTCTTTACATTTACTGTAAAGCCACAGCAAGTCAGACACATAAGGAATAACAGTACCTGTTGATCGGTAAATTTCACGGAGATCTTGGATCTTGATTGCTGCTAAGCCCACATCACTTGTCCTCTCAAAATGTATCAATTGAACAGCTCCGAAACTTCCAACGACTTCATCACCCGAAAAATATTTTGATTTGGAGCAACTGCACTTTTTGGAGTGATACAAACAATTCCACCCATTCCGTGAAAGGTGTTGTGTCCATCAAGTGTCTGGACATTAAAATCTGCATTGTCATACACTAATTGAGAAAAGGAATGTTCGTTAATTTCCAGTGGTTGGCTCATGATTGCTGACACTTCTAAACCTACAGCTTCCGTATAAGAGAAACAAAATCCCAGGGATGACAACACATCAATTAACTTGCGGGAGTAATATTTTTTATACAGAAATGCTGCCAAACCAACTTGCATAGGTGAAATAAATTATTTTGGTCTCACAGCAATAATTATACAGTATTTAAGCGCTACAGATTTATTTTTCCACTTGTCAATGTCTCCAACCTTTTTCTTCAATACCACTGTCTCAGTGAAAGCACGAAGAGTGTCAGGAATGAGACTCTCGTTTCTATCTAAAAAACGATCTGGTGGGGGGTATGGTGTTGTGTTGAATATCTTGGACCGTTTTATCTTCAACAATTAGAGAAGCTGCTGTCTCAACAATGCGATGTCATTCCTCTTGTTCAGACGAAGATATCTGCTGATACCAGGCATATTTCAGAATTTTGTACCCTGTATTTTTGAAACCCGCGACAGATTTTTTTTTCACAGTTGTTGATATTAATATATCACTTCCATACTTCTTGAGAAGCTGAGCTTTCACAGTCTTTATGTCAGGATTGTAATCACATTCGATCTGGTTCATCAATTCGTCCAGAGAAAATTGGCATTCTTCATCATTATTATCGAGAAAAGTGAATATATTTTGCATTTCGTTCTCAATTTCATTGCCAAATGGACCATGTACTTTCTTTTCTTCAGCCTGTGGGCGACAGTACAGCTTTTTCATACACAGGAGATTATACTGTCCGTCAGCTGCTATCAAGTCAGGGACTGGCCCAACACGTTTTAGTATGGCTCGTCCATATTCATCATCACGTTTTTCAGCGAGTTGTACAACATTATTTCTCACTTTTAACTGCTAACACTATACACAAGATTGCGTTTAGATGCAGGAAGTCGTTTTTGTTCCTCTATAAACTGTGGTGTTATAATTAATCCACACCAAAAAAAATGAGTTTTGAAAGCTAAAGTTGCTACAGAGGAGCGTAATTGTTGCGTCTGACCACCCTGGTGAGTCTTCTTAACATAGGCAGCAATTAATTTTTCATTAATGTAATGCTTTCGACATTTTACGTGAACTTCAATTGATGTTTTTCCATTCAGATTCCATCCTTCCTCTGCCTATTTGCTTCACTAAATGTCTTCAAGCCCTTTTTTTTCTCACTACTGTCACTTTACTTCCATCTTCCAAAGCATTATTACAGATAAAACACACCCGAAGATACATTACAGCTGGTACGTAGTCTGAATCCGAACTGAACTGAATCGTTCGCCCTTCAAACAGAGTGACACAGGTTGTGTGGGATGGCTGGAAGGGTCGAAGGGGGTATGCTAACAAAGGAGTTTAAAGGACAGACGGCCGATACGTAGTCCCGCACCTGTCAAACAGGTTTTAGAAATGATAGGGAAGGGGGTGGGAGAAAGAGAGAGAGAGCGACAGAGAGACGGATACGAGGCGAGGGAAACATATACAATCTATTTCAACGTTTGTGCCTAAACTATTTGTCTGACAAAAAAATCTAAAGAGTTAAATAGTAGGAAATTTTCTCTAGTTTAATTCTGTATACGATGAATTTTCTGCAAAAGTGCATATCTTTCACGTTATAAGTAAAAAACAAAAAAAAAAGTTAAGTTTTTTTTATTGCATTTTTTTAATGTTTCCTGAAAAGTTTCGAGGGGGCAGAGTGGAAATTCATAATCAGCACCCCGAAAAACATAAAGGAACCAAAAATCAGAACTTATCCTAAATTTTCTCGGTAAAAATACCAAATTACTGGACTATTAGTAGAAATGATTCGTGGAGTTTTAATATTGTTCTTTTAGTTTTTGTTTTACATTAACGACTTATTAGACAGTGTGATTTTATATAATTATACATCAAAGAATCCCAAAAGTCAGGAGTGTAATTTCACTATTTCAAGATGATTTAGAAGGAAAAGGTAGTATAAAATATATTTTCATATAATTTACTTAATTAGTGGCGCACCAGCCCTTTACTTTGGGGGAGGCATTCAATCAAGGCTGTAGCAAGAATGAAATGTTGATAGAGAGAGCGAGTTTGGTGTTGCACAGCCCCCTAATACTTGAAGGCCGAGAATACTTATGAGTATAAAATGCTTTTAGAAATTATTTGGTGTAGTCTTATAGTAATTAAGATATTTAAATGATGCAAATGGTATCGAAGCTATTATTTATATGTTTTTTCAATTGTTAATTTTGTGTGTAACGGTAAACCTTTTGAATATTTGGCTCAAGCCTGAAGCCTGGTATTAAAATGTAGCCTATACACTTGACACATCTTCAGTGATAAATATTTTAGTTATACTTCATATTATTTAAATTTCTACTAACATTATTTGTTGTGTTGGGGAAAGAGGGGGTCCAATAACCTGTTTACCCCCTCCCCCTTGAGTGAACCGCTGCCTACAGCAAAATATATGTGTAAATATCTTACCAAGCAGCATTGTGTGAGATAAGTTAGGCTTTAAGAAATAGTTTTAATTGCAACGTGAGTTGGAGAATCCACCTGATTCCCTCTCACCAAGATCTGATGGACGCTTGGTACCACTTCATTTTACTCTTATTATGATTTATTTGCTTTGAGTATTGCTAACTGTGTGTTTTTAATTACACTAGGCTAATTAAATAGGATCTGTCTCTCTTATGCATTTAGAAATGTGCCCATACCACTCATAGCCCCGACATTAATATTTACTTAAATTTCTAACCATGCAGATGTCATTACAATTTGAGGACCGCCTTTGTGTTCTAGTGGTCAAAGGTTCTGGCTACGGGTCCAGAGGTCCCGGGTTTGATTCCCGGCACTTCCAGATTTTCTGACAAGTATTTCCAGATTATCTGGGAAGTATTTCCAGATTATCTGGGAAGCAGGGGGTCTGGAACGGGGTATGGCGTGGATAAATAAGGAGCTATTCAAATAAAATAGTAGTGACTCCGGTATAGAAATCCGAGCTTAATGGTTGGAGTCATCGTTGTGCTGACCACATGACACCCTCTTTCCACAAGAGTTGGCACTAATTCGTCAAACATTTTGGTAGCCACGCGGTAGGTATAGCCAGAATGTGGGCTGACACCATGGAGCTACGTTTATTACATTTTGAGGGGATGGTAGTTATCATTATGGATAAATAAAAAAAGAGAGAATATGGGAGTAGGGGGGGGCCTAAAAATGTGCTAAGATAGCATACGGTTAAGGAAAAATAATAAATGTTCGAGAACCACTGTTCTATAGGCACACATCTTCAAATATCTCCCTTGAAATAATCCCTTGACGTTCTTGGACAGCGGTGGTTTAGGGTCCACGGCCCCCAAATCTCCCCTGCAAATTACAGAGTACAGCATACGTATTAATTTTCTCAGCATACGCCACTGGCTTTGCAAACGAAAAATTGAAACTAACAGTCTCTGTATTCGAAAGTAAAAACTGAGTACCAGGTACTTATTATACTATGGACCTAGAAGCAGTACAAAATTTTAATTTTTTGGAAGTTGAGGGGATATTCATACATTAAATTACAAAGTTAGGTAAGAACGAAATTCGTTAACGCATGAAAGGTTAGGTTAAGTTAGGTTGGGTAAGAACCATAAGTATATGTATAAATTAACCAGCTATACTTATACCATTCCTTTAGGTGACGTGAGGGAACTCACCCCCCCTTTTTTCCGCCACCCCACTGCCAAAGTGAAGTAATTAGATCCCTCCTACCTCCAACCCACCAAGTGGAGGAACTCGACCATAGAATTAAGTGGTCTTTATCGTAAAGGGGATTAAATCAATTTTCACGGAGGAGCTCGAACACGCCCGTAAAACTAGTAGAAAAAAAATCCAAACTAAATTAAACATCTGGTGAGCATTTGCATTAAATTTAATTGAAAAACATTAAGACACAATCACATTATGATACATTTAAAAAAAATTATTCTCTTTTTAGAAGAAAATAATAACGTAATAACACGTCTTTTGAATCTTAAATCCAAACAAAAAAATTCTGGGGGTTGGGGGGCACACCCTCCGATAGTGAGTTCCGGTGCCTAAAACTTTAGAAATCAACCAGTGTGTATAACTATGGCGTCATCCATAAAGCTTGTAACGCTGTTGAGAGGAGGGGGTGAGGTGTGGTGTGGTCTTACATGGAGAGATAGATTCAAAAAGGGCAAGAAAAAATTTCTAGTACGAGTACGATGTTACCTTCCTTCCAGATCTAGCACATTCAACACATCTTGTAGCAAGGTGTATTTCAACTTGTAGTCCTCATCGCTTGTTGGAGACAGTGACGGCGAGGCGTTCACTTCTATCAGCCATCTATTACAAACACCACACTTCAATCAGCTATCTGTTACAAACACCACACTTCAATCAGCCATCTGTTACAAACACCACACTTCAATCAGCCATCTGTTACAAACACCACACTTCAATCAGCCATCTGTTACAAACACCACACTTCAATCAGCCATCTGTTACAAACACCACACTTCAATCAGCCATCTGTTACAAACACCACACTTCAATCAGCTATCTGTTACAAACACCACACTTCAATCAGACATCTGTTACAAACACCACACTTCAATCAGTTGTATGTTCCAAACACCACACTTCAATCAGCCATCTGTTCCAAACACCACACTTCAATCAGCCATCTGTTCCAAACACCACACTTCAATTAGTCATCTGTTACAAACACCACACTTCAATCAGCTATCTGTTACAAACACCACACTTCAATCAGCCATCTATTACAAACACCACACTTCAATCAGTCGTATGTTACAAACACTACACTTCAATCAGCTATCTGTTCTAAACACCACACTTCAATCAGACATCTGTTACAAACACCGCACTTCAATCAGCCATCTGTTCTAAACACCACACTTCAATCAGACATATGTTACAAACACCACACTTCAATCAGTCGTATGTTACAAACACCACACTTCAATCAGCTATCTGTTCTAAACACCACACTTCAATCAGCCATCTGTTACAAACACCACACTTCAATTAGCCATCTGTTACAAACACCACACTTCAATAAGCAATATGTTCCAAACACCACACTTCAATCAGCCATCTGTTACAAACACCACACTTCAATCAGCCATCTGTTCCAAACACCACACTTCAATCAGCCATCTGTTACAAACACCACACTTCAATCAGCCATCTGTTACAAACACCACACTTCAATCAGCCATCTGTTACAAACACCACACTTCAATCAGCCATCTGTTACAAACACCATGATACATAATATGAGAGAACTTTTTATAGCACCACATATATACTAATTATGCTACTGTGTTAGGAATGAGTAAGGTTGAATCAGGAGTAATTGTACTAGCATTTGAATGAAAAGAGAGTGAAAAACGCACCCTAAATACACCCAGCCAGGACTCTAACCCTGATCTGCCCGTCCTGGGCAGTCCAATCTATTGCACGAGTGACACCTTGAGCCATGTGGCCACCGAAGAAGGTGAGAGGGTTGTACCTTGACACTTTACAGCAAACAAGTGACATATTTATTTAATCATTATTTACAAATGATATGCCGGAAATTATATTAATCTATAATACTATAATACTAATCTACTACTAATCGTAATAAGGGAAAAAGTATATTAGGTAAACACTATTTATTAATATATTTAAATATTAGAGTAATAAAGGAAAATTTTGTAACGACTCTGATCTGATTAATAATTTAAATAATAAATTCTTATATTAATGGTTAGTTTCTCAGTAGTAATGTATTTATATTTGAAATCCTCGTTCCAAAAACTGGGTGATGCTTGCTCAGTCAAAGGTTAATCAAAGGTTGTTTGGAGATCTGTAACCAACCAAGCTATAACTCAGTTTGATTACGAATATTCATCTAAAAGGCCTTGCTTCCTAACAGGATCCCAATATATCTGTCAGAAAGTTACTCGTAAGACAATCTGTTCAAAGTTGACAAGCGCTGTCTCTCGAATAGTTCTCACTGATAAATATTGTCCGTTTGCCACTTTAGACCATGTACTAGCAAAATCTTCGTTTCGGTCGACACTCCCAACTCCTTGATGATGCTACTCTAGAATAGCTATCAAGCTTTGGTTAGTAAAAACCCCAGGCTTTATCAAGTGATCAACTTAAAACATTACTTAAAACTTAAAACTATCAGGCCTACAAAGTAGGATAGTCAGTACATCTACAGTTTACATAAATATCAATACTGATTGAAGTCCCAATTTACTAATATCTCTTTTCCACAAAAGTAAAAAGATTGGTACGCAACTAAAAGTGCAACTTACTGACATCTGTTTGTCTGTTTTAGCTTTATTTTAAAAAAAATGCCATGTACTTTCCTGATTAACCTATATAGTCTGTTCATGATAGGTTTTTACCTGGATGACAGTTCAAAAATAATATGTTTAGGTTTTGGGTTGCTAACCCTTGTAAAAGATCACTGTTTTGTTATGAATGTTAAGTTTTTTAATTAACTGTTATATTTTACATTTAAAATAGGGTAAACTTAAGTTTTATCATACTATTTCATTACTTTTAGTAATATATTTTTATCCAACTCGAAACAATATTTTAAACATAATTAAAAGTAATTATTCTTCGTTTTGGAATGTTATTGACAATGTGTAATATAGTGCATATATCATTACCTTTTAATACAGGTTGTCTTTTTTATATATGATAAATTATTTTATGATCATTTTATCGTATTTCGAAATATTTAACTGAATAAAATATTTGTATCCACTGCGTGGGTGCATCATTGTAAAAAAACTTGTTTACGTCATGTTCAACCACATGGTTTAAACTTGTCGGTCGCCATTTTGAAGCTATTTTTGAAGACATTTTGTAAAATTGCTGTGAATAATAATTTTTTTAAAGTGGAATAAAACGATAAATAAGCTTTGTGTCCAACCTCAAATTAATATATAAATTATATGGCCTAAATTACTGTGGTTAACCTTCACAATCATACATTACCATCTGTTTTCATTACATTTATCCAAAGTGATTGATGTCAGCTGCTGGCGTAGGGATATATTAGGGACTCTTTCTAGTAATCTTTTGAGCTGTCACCCAAGTAAACTAAGGTCGTGAATGAATTATAGTTGTAATACTTGTGGACCATGTAACCTACGGCAGGCGTAATTAAATAAGACACATAATCTTTTATTTCAAATTATTCTATTATATTATCATATTATATTATATTATATCATCTCTATTATAAAAGTATTACAAGGCTACCACAGTAAGCCAAGTAAGCAAGACGCTATCAGAATGGAATAGCCAAAAGGAACCTAAGAAGTAACTAGGTCGTTTTTACCATTTTAACCACTTATTAGAATTTCGCATCTTTCCACAATCATTCAAATCCTTGAAAAAGTAAATATAAAACTAAAACCTCAACAATGAGACCCCGCCCAAAACACGCTGCGACCCCCAAGTTGGAAACCAATGCTTTATTATAACACGGTTGGAAGCAAATTTAACTAGTGAGCTCCATGAGATGTCACTTTATCAAATAATTAGCAATTTGGCCATGTTTAATTATCAAATAATTAGCAATTTGGCCATGTTTAATTATCAAATAATTAGCAATTTGGCCATATTTAATTATCAAATAATTAGCAATTTGG
Organism: Timema genevievae; assembly: GCA_902155825.1. Taxonomy (NCBI): domain Eukaryota; kingdom Metazoa; phylum Arthropoda; class Insecta; order Phasmatodea; family Timematidae; genus Timema; species Timema genevievae. Next base: position 163,783 of record CABFWO010001452.1, on the reverse strand, counting down.
CCATGTTTAATTATCAAATAATTAGCAATTTGGCCATGTTTATTTATCAAATAATTAGCAATTTGGACATGTTTATTTTAAATGAATTTCAGCTGTAAAATAAACCAATAAAGAAATTGAATGTATCAATATTTCTACAGTATTTTGATACCTGTCTACCAAAGTCCTGCTTCATAACCTCATGGAAGTTGAACTAAAATGTTAATATTGGTAAGTAAATAAACTATTAAAAACATATTGTAATTTAGCGCGTGACGATGATGGGGCTTCCCCTGACATTTTATGCAATAACTTATTACAAATTCGAAATCAGCACTCTAAACAACATGGTCATACGAATTTTCATGCAAATCGAACACTAAATAACAAATTTAAAAATGTACCACAAATTTTAAAATGTTAGAGGGTGAATAGAAAACTAATTTTTGTTTAATCTAGCCTAATTAATCAAATGAAAAATTATGAGTTGTAACAATGTAACATATCCCCAAGTTACTCCTCTTCCTTCATTGTTGCTTTGAGCCTAAATTGCTTTCATGAAAGCCTATTTTAATAAACAATGAAATAAGAAACATCACTTCAATTCAAACTAGTGTAGATACTTGCTAGAATAATTAGTGTGTATTTCGGAAGTCAAACATTAACACTAACCTCAATGTCCTCATTTCATCAGTCAGAGCTTTCAATAAGAAAACAATAAAATGTTGCGTAACATTTATGTCATCAAAATTTAATAAAGCCCTAATGAAGGCATTAGCTGTACAACCGATGATAATTTGAATCATGGAATTGCGACAATCTAGCAGCCACGAAAGTCATAACTTTACAACTAAGAACACTAAAACATAAACAAAGTATTAGCCACTTCAAACATTGCTAGCTGAGTGAAATTCCTCAACTGGGCAGCTCCTAATTCTTTTCCATACCACTCTCGGCATACACCCACTGGCCGCTGTCTCTACCTACTGACAACAGCGCTACTAGACTACTTGATTAACTAAGAGTTCTACAATATACTAGAGAAGGACTCTCATTTCAATGTTTGGTGAGTTTTGAAGTTGGGGTTTTTGTAGAGTACGGATTAACAGTTAGGAAATTGTAAATTTGTCTGTACAAGTCTGTGGTTAACTACTTTCATAATAGAAAGTAATGGGGTACAGAGTAATCCTGGGGGGTGACAACTCCCCTCCCCCGGCACGAGCCTACTGTCCTTGACTCGGCAAGAAAATGCTAATTTGGCTCCCAAACTAGTAAAGGTTGTCCCTCTCGTAAGAGACTAGACTGTCCCTCTTGTAAGAGACTAGACTGTCCACTTGTAAGAGACTGGACTGTCCACTTGTAAGAGACTAGACTGTCCCTCTTGTAAGAGACTAGACTGTCCCTCTTGTAAGAGACTAGACTGTCCACTTGTAAGAGACTGGACTGTCCACTTGTAAGAGACTACACTGACGAATGATGATGAATGTGAGATCATAGCTTAAATATGTGTTGGGTGTACTCAGACTGGTTTTAAATAGTTTTTCACTCTCTACACGCAAATGCGAGTACACTTCATCTAAGTTCAACCTTCCTCATTCTTAACAGATCAGCCCGAACGGTAAATATTTGATACAACCCTATACAAATCTGTATTAAGGAATGTGTATATTTTATTAATGAAAGAAATATATTCAAGTAGTTTGTGTCACATTGAGTTTGTTGTTCTTCCTTCTGTGGAGATGACGGTATGGTGGAGGAGGGGGCATAAAGGTAGTGAGAGGAAAGGATGTCGGGAGTGGTACTTATTGGCTGCCCGAATGTTTCATGAGCGCTGGAACAGAGGGAGTGTGGCTGCCCGAATGTTTCTGAGCGCTATAAGTAGATTGGTAGGATTGTTGTAAAAAAGAGTGTACGCAGAGAAAATCTACATGATTTCCGGTTGTCTTGTTTGTCCTGTCTTTCTGTTTTATTATTTTTCTGCCATCCATACATCAACGGTTTTTATCCGTGGGGAGGAGGTTGGGCCCAACCCTCCTCCCTAGTCTCACACTATAACTTATATTAAACACATACATATATACACTCTTAGAATTAGTCTTAATTAACCTATATACATTCCCGTCCCGCTACTGCCACTGGATCGTCTTTTGGTCCCTTTTATTGTTAAGTGTGGGGCTTAATAGCCCTTCTCAGCCTGGCGCTGTCTCTCGATAATTCTGGAAACTAATTACGGGCGCACTGGGGGCTCTCGGTGGTTCACTCGGTTTCGGAACGGTCACAAGATTGCCGCACGACAAGTTGTAACAAACACTGTCAGTTAACACTGTATATGAAGTACGATACAGAAGAATGTTGAAACTATCATGTATGAAGATGGTATCAAATACAGAAGTGCTAATAAAATCCAATGATGAAAGGAAACTTTATAAAGGTATGCAGCAAAGAAGAGTTAACATGGTAAGACATCTTGGACATGATAGTTTGACGAAGATAATGATAGGAGATAGGGAAGGTAGAAATTCAAGACTGAAGTACATGAATCAGATAATGGATGGTGTTGGCAGTAGAAGGTACAAAGACGTACACAACTTGGCTCAGGATTGACCAAATTGGAGAGCTGCAGCAAAATCATCGTAGGATTGATGACCTACCAAATGAATAATACTTAATGATTATATAGACCGTCTGATTTTAAAATGGCTTTTCTAAATAGAGTATTAAGTTAGTGTAATGTGTAAAGTTATAGGCAAATATTGTGATTGAAAAAAATGTTATGTTTTGATATAATTTATAAAATTGTTAATTTAAACTATTTTGATCCAATTTTCAATCATATATTTTTCAAATTAAATTTGAATCCTTGAATACAATTTTGTTTTTAATCTTAATAAGTTTGTAATTAGTGTGTTACAACATTTAATTTAAAGAAGAATATTACAGCTTCACACATCAGCCCATATTATATTAAGACTTTGTATTTTTTTTTAACCAATTTGAAATCATTGTATAATAATTTGCATAACATTTATTTTAAAACTTATACATAATATACAACGAGCTACTAGTGCGTGTGCTTACGGCTTGAGGTTGCAGTCTAGGAGCACGTCGTAGCCGTACAGCTCGAAGCAGTGCCTGTCCTGGATGATGACGTTCTGCACGCAGCGCAGACTGGTGAGTACTACGCGCGCTATGTCCTGTACGAGGGTCTCCACGGTAGTGGCGCCGTGGCGGGCGGTGAGAAACTCTCGTAACCTCCTCATGCTCCACTTGCAACCCTGTCCTCCGCTGTCTGAGCGCAGCTGTATGGACGAGTTGGTGAGATGCACGCGAGAGTCGCTCAGGTCAGACAAGGAGAACTGCTCGTTTGAGAGACGGGCGAAACCCTCGCGGCAGATCCACACCTTCAGCGGGGAAAACTGGAAACAACTACTGTCTCACTTCAAAATATACATTTTTATGTGTTTACATCAATACAGACAGTGTGGATAGCTTTCCTTCCAATCGCTTAAGGTGGGATGATAGGATTACGAGCAAAGGGCAGTATTTTTGCAATTTTAACAGAAAAAAATTGTAAAGAACTCCGCACGGACTTTCTCACGCCATTGTTTGAAAATGGAAATATTTAGGCCTACTCAAAATCCGTAATACATGTAAAACGAAATAATATACATTAGCAAACCAGAGCAAAAATTGCGTTATACTTACATTAAACATATTTTGATCCCCGGATTTAAATTTTATGATTTTCTTTTAAAAGAATTAAAGTCATCACTAGTAAATTTGGACCAAAAAAAAGATTGGTATTGGGTCCACAAGGGATTCAATCCTCAGTCCCGGCAGAGATTTATCTGATTGCCAAACCCTTCCTTCACCTCTGACAAGACGTGTAATAATTACAACTTGTGAATGTGTGGAATGCCAGGCCTCCAGCGTGGTTCGGATCCCACGTTAAACTGTAGGTCCTCCATAACATATTTTGGGACACTGGGACATTCCTTAAAAAAGGGACAGTCCCGTATAGACGGGACGTCTGGCAACCCTACATAGGCTATGCCTTTCACTTCTGATTTTAATTTTAACGTTAACATTTTATTTACGTTTAGTAGGAAAATTGCTGTGATTTCTGAAAATTACAATTCATAGTTGTAGAACAAATATTGTTGGAAACTTCCCACGATAAATGAATTGTTATATTTTCCACTATAACGTTTATATTTAATTTTTTTTCGATAAAGCCTTTAAACTTCAGAAAATTCGTGAAACCTATTGATGATACAAAATAAACATTGTAGAAGTTCAATAACACATTTTTTTAAGAGCTATTAACTGTTAATTTCAGAAATCACAATCTTTTTTCTCATTAAAATAAAATGTTAAAAATAATTCAAACTGTTTAGATGCAGCCTTAATAGCGATGCTATATATAATATAATCAAATATTTACTTTCATACCGAAACACCAAGGCCTTGAGGGCAATTATACTCGCTTTCCCTGGGGTTATAGGTCAGTCGACACAATGAGGTCATTAGGGACTTTTCCCTGTGGACATACCACTTTATTAATATTGGTTACATGTGAGTTCTACTCATCAACTTACCGATGTTACGAGGACGTAGATCCTAAGATCGAACTTGCGTCCAGCGATGAGGTAAGGATTGTCGATATACCTCTGTACAATGTGAGTGTCAGGAGGCACCTGGTCCCCAATGTTATCATAGGACCTTTGTGTTTTCCAGTCGGATAGGACCTCCTTAGTATTTGCCTCCATCAGACTCCTGGCAGTCCTCCAGTCCGTCAACTCCTTCAGCCTACACCCATAACTACTGTCACCCATAGCTTGTGTATTAGTGCGATGGGAGTGTATAGTATTATATACTCAGTTATAAATAAGGAAAATACTTGTATAATATTATATACTAATTTCTAAATGAGTAAAATACCTGTATAATATTATATACTCACTTCTGAAAAAGAAAAATCCCCCTTCCTTGACTACCGCAAGATGGCTTAACGATCCAAGTAGCGTCAGACTCCTTACGGTACTCCTCCACAAACATCATGTATTCACCCTGCATATTAAATAATAATAAAAATAATATTCACACTAGCCTTTTGTAAAACATAATCTTAGTCAGGGCTGAGCCAACATAAAAATATTAGAATGGCTAAATAGCGAATTATTTATGATCTCTTCTTAGCGTAATTTTTTAAATACAAACATACACTCTCCTAAAATAATATGTAGGTAAAATTACCCATCCTACAGAAATAGTAGACTGACGATAGTCTTGTCTGGTTTTAACATACCAATTCTAGTGTAACTGATTCAAATAACACTGAAAATATACTTAACAAGCACATTCAATTTCACTTAAAGGCTAACTTTCAAATTTTATCCTCCCATAAACATAGATAAACTAGAGAGTAGCTGTCATGAGTTCATTTTAATTTAACAGAGTGTATACCAGCGGCGAGGCGTCAGGGTAGGCAGGATAAGCTCAGCTATCCCAGAAGGTTTTGAAAAAGGAAAAAAAAAAAATCCCTTACATAAAACAGATGTAATTGGAATTTTAATGGTCATATTTTTAAAGGCGTAGTGACATGTTAGCAAGTGTGAGAAGCGAATGATTCAGTTCCTTTTGGCAAGATAAGCTGATTCTTCCTCTATGACTCACCCAAAGATTCAGGCCTGCGGGGAGCTATGAGGGTAATGCGCGCGCAACTATTAATCTCAGCCACTAAAGGCAACCAGTAAGCCGGCTATCCCCAAGTTGTGAGTGTTATATTCTGAACCTATATAGTGGGCTTCAAAGCTTTATTTCAGTGTAGATTAGATTAGTTTTGTGGTGATTTGAATTTTATTATATTAGTGAGTTGTTTTAAATTTTGTATTATAATATATTGTATTATAATATTGTAGCGGCGCTTTAGTTAGCACTAAATATGATGACTACATTTACAGGAAAATTAAACATGATAGATTAATACTTGAAAACGTAAGATTAAAAAGCATGTTGACATAAGAGTTTAGTGGACCAAACAAAACAAACAATTACAAAGTAGTGACCAAAGCACAAACCATCATTTGATATGTTGACCGGCCAAATGGGCCAAAATACCAAATATATCAATGATACACTCATAGAGTGAGCATGGCGTGAATACAGACCACAAAACTTAGCTGGTTTTATTAATTATCACCCCACTCTTAACTGAGGTATAATAACACTTTCTAGAGTGAAAGACGGACAAAGACTAATTTAAGTTACTGCCCTTTTGGGAGACAAAGATTAAAAACTTAATATAGTTGCAGTAGTGAATTGGTTGCAACATACATCTAAAACATAACGACTGACCAGCAAGGAATAGCCAGAACCCACATAACATTTAAGGCTAAATAACCCTATTTTAAGAGGTGAAAACGATATGTTCCAGTGAAGCTAGCATTGAAATGTCAACCGTCTAGTATTGGTTACATAAGTTACAGAGAACTGTATATCTATCCCACATAGAAACATCGGATTTATATCTTAAAGAAAGAGGTTATTCAGGATTTTACGCCTCCATATAGTCAATAACGGGCCTTTAACAACCTAAATTCCACCTTTCCTATGAGGTGGCACTGCAGACCGGAACATGGTCATACCGGCCAGGAAGTGAGACTAACACCAATGAAACTACCAGTCTAAAGGACCGAGTAAAAAAAAAAGATATGAAATATACCTCAAGACGTGGTTAACGTGACTTTGACTATCAAAACCTAACTAAATTATACATAATACAGCCGACAAACTTTATAGTGACAAACACTCTTAACTTGAGAGAATAATCCTAACTAAATTATATGACTATGATTGTAAATTCTCCGGCTCCTTCAAATGTAAATACAAACTTTATAGTTTAGGACAAGTTTTTACGTTTAGTGGGTGAGTCTGACGTCACCATCATCGTGACCCCAATATCTTCTAGGTTGCTGTACTCTAGAATCTAGATGATCGACATCAGTAATCAAGTACAAGATAGAAACTGTGTTTGTGTCAGCAGAAGCAGAAGCAGATTAGCATGATCTGATGCTCCCTGAAGAGGTGCACGGGAGCAAATTCCAACACGTACCGACCAATTGGTCACACCGTAAGGTTTACGGAAATTAAAACAACGGATTGTTGCATTTCGCGAGGGTTCTGAAATAAAGAAAGGACATATTATTGTTGATATTAGTGGAGGGAGAGAGTAAATGGGGAAACCGAATAAGGGTTTTAGAGCTACGTGCGGAGACACTACTCTATGGGGGGCTGGGTGAGAGCCTCCCAAACTACTGTTTTACACTTCTCGCTTATCTGAGCAAGGTTTTGTGACGTTGGTGGCACCCTCCAGGTTCGATGACGTAGTTCCCAAGCCCGTGGATAAGAGGATTGGTGGCACCGGGAAGTCTGTCGTAGAAAGACTGCGACAGCTTCCGTAAGTGGTCCTTGATGGTAGGCATCTCCAGGTCACGATGCAGAGTCACATTGCGAACGTACCAAGGTGCGTCCACAATGATCCTCAGACACTTGTTATGGAATGCCTGTATCCTACTCATATACGTGTCCGCCAGGTGGCCCCAAGCGGGACATGCATAGTCGAGGATCGGTCTGAGCAACTGCTTGTACAGTGTAGGACCGTTCCTTGTAGACAGGGCGCTACGCCTGTTAAGCAGTGGGCCTAGGATTCCCAGCCTTTGCCTCGCTTTGTTCAGTCTCTTATTAAAGTGTAGTCACCAGGTCAGCTTGGTGCCCAGCATAAGTCCCAGGTACCTAGCACTGTTTTCCCAGCTGATCCGCTCTCCGAACAGCCAAAGTGGGGCTGGCCTGTAGAACTTTCGTTTCCATGTGAAGAGCACTGATGTGCTCTTCTCCATGTTAATTATTGTCCTCCAGGTCACTAGCCACCCCTCCAACTGCATCAGGTGCGTCTGGAGTCGCCTCTCCACCATCTGCCCTTGCCATGACTCCGCTACTAGAGCCGTGTCGTCCGCTTACAGTGCCAACTTGGTGTTTGGGGATTTAGGAATGTCATTCACATACAGATTGAAGAGTAAAAGGCCCACGAGAGAACCCTGTGGCACTCCAGCCCAGATGCTTCTGACATGGGAAGTGGCGTTCCCAAAGGTAGTGGAGAAGTTACGGTGGGTTAGATAAGATTGTACAACCTTAACTAGGTAAAAGGGTAGGTTCGGGGAAAGGAGTTTGAAAAGGAGACCTTCGTTCCAAACACGGTCATAGGCCTTTGCCACGTCCAGAAAGAAAGCACCAGTTAGCCTGTTGATGTTGAAGTTCCTCATAGCCTGCTCCATAAGTCGGACAAGTTAATGAGACGTGGCGTGTCCAGCCATAAAACCAACTTGCTCTCCAACAAAATGCCCGCTTCGGTAACATGTCGGGTCAGTTTAGGCAGTAGAAGTCTCTCATACAGCTTGCCCAAACAGTCGAGTAAGCTGATCGGTCGGTAAGATGAAGTTAGGACCAGGTCCTTACCCGGTTTATGAAAGCAGAGGAGGTTGGCGTGCTTCCAGAGGTTGGGGAAGTGATTCAGGAGCAGGACGGCGTTGAATAACTCCACAAGGAAGTTAATCGTCTCCAAGAGCAGCTTTCGGAGGACCGCTTTATTGATACCATCTGGTACGGGGGCCTTGTTTAATCTCAGAGCGGCTAACGCCCCCAGCATTTTTATCGCCTCCGTGATTTCAGGTTCATCCAAGGGTCTGTACGAGACCGCACCGATGACCTGAGTCACGTGCTCAAGTGCATCGGGTCTGACGGGTCGTCAGTCAGTACGAATTGTGCCTCTAAGTGTTCAGCGAATGTATCGGCCTTCTCCTGGTCAGAGTTGGCCACCCCGTTCCATCCTACGATAGGCGGCCTTGGTACGGAAGCTCACATCAAGTTCCTCATCATGCACCACAGGGACCTGTCCTGTACGCACAGGCTCTCAATCTTGTCCTCCCAGACACTTTTCCGGTATTCTTGGACCATCTTACGAGCCGTATGGACTTTACGGCTCCAGTTGGCTTTGTCTACTGGGTCCCTTGAGATTTACTAAGCCCTCCTCAGCAGATTTTTCTCCCGGACTTAAATGAGGATAGAATCGGGCAAAGAATTCTGTGGCGCCCTCTTAGGATGGTGCCTCGGCGTCGAAGCTTCGAGCGACCCCTTGATGGAGGAAGTTATGAACTCTGCACCACGATCGATTTCTGTTGGTGTTCGAAAGGTAGTGGGGGGTCCCAACCTCTCTCTCAACAAATTTGTAAACCTGTCCCAGTCAGTACGCTTAAGGTTGGGTTTCTCAGGGGGGTCTATGAAGGACACTGCGCGTCCCACGTTCACAAGAGCAGGATTGTGATCTGAGTCTAGCTCAGCAAGATACTTCAGTACAAATCACCTTCTGACCCCTCTGGAGACAACGAAGTTGAGGACGTCCGGGAAACCAAGGGGATTATGAGGGAAGTGGATGGGGTTGGGATTGCCGGAGGCCACCATTCTATGTAAATCTATGACGTCACGGAGCAATTCGCCTCGAGCACACATTATCCTAGAACCCCATAAATGTGCTTAGCGTTGAAGTCACCACCAATTAAAACAGGCGTGGTACCTTGAAGTAGTGCTACCATCTCAGCCCCAATGGCCCAGTTGAACTGATGGTAGGGAAGGAAGTAGATGTAAATGAGACGCACTGCACCGGTAGAAGTCACTATTTCGAACGTCGTTGCTTCCATGTGTTAGAGGAAAAGAAGAGAGATGACGTGATGGTCAAGGCCCCTTCAGACCAGGACCGTCGTCCCACCCCTGTCCACATTCCCCACTCACTCGCTTCAATGGCAGATAAGCTTCGCTAGCGAGAACCTCATTGTGGAGCCCAAGTGAGTTTCTCCCAACAGCATTACATAGACACGATGATTTGCTAGAAAACTTTCTAGGTCAGCCTTCTTCCTCATGAATCCATTGGCCTTCCAGAGTGCGATCGTGAGCTTCTTCAGCACTGGTGGTCCTCTATTTAGGTGCATTGCCATGAGAGACCAGATAGAGGATTATGTGATCCATAACCAGGACCCCTAATTTTTAAACTTGCGAAAATATTCACTTGCGAGCTAGCTCGCAACTCATGAACTCGCAAATCGCAGGCTGTACTAAAACAGAGCTAGTTTTGAAAGGTTTCTACTGTCGTGCGAGTTGGTGTGGTGTTGTTTCGCTTGCGACTGAGTTTTCAATCCAACAACACTGTAAAACCATGATCGTGTGCCAAAGGATTGAGGCGATGAGATGCCACAACACGCCATTATACAAGATACGTAACTGAAAGTAAACACTATTTTTGTATTGAGTGCATCATATAAAACGATTTGTTTGGTTTTATTAGGAAACCATCTTCCATTTGTATACATCTACGCTTGTTGTCTCAAAAATTGTCAAGTTATATGACTATATATAAAACCGTCCTCTAAAACAACATTAACTTTAGCACGCTTGGTAGCATGCTTGTTTTAAACCCAGATTTACACGAGTTCGATCCCATCCCAGTCTCAATATTTTAATTTTTTGTCTGAATTTAAATAACTTTTTAGTAATTAAAATTCAATAAAATATTTTATTTTCGCAACTATTTTTAACCATAAATATGCCCTAAAGATTTTTACTATACGAATAATAATTAGCTTGCTTAGCCTTTATTTTAAAATGTGTACATTTTTACGTCATAAAACCCATTAATTTAATTTTAAATAATCACCTACATACAAAATTTCAAAATTAATCTATATCTTAGATTCTGATGTGGGCCTACCATTTTTAATTTACTACCTTTTAAAATTATTTTTAAGGACTATTATGTTAGTTTACGCAGGCTCAAATATCTTGTATACTTTTATAAAACATATTTAAAACAAGTTATATGCTTACTAATACGATAATTTAAAATTAAAGTTAAAAGTCCGATAATCTTATCTTAATATATATAATTCTTCTGTACGTGTGTATGTCACTGAACTCCTTCTAAACGTGCTGGACCGATTTTGATGAAATTTTTTGTGTGTATTTGAGTGGGTCCGTGGATGGTTTAGATTCACAATTGGACCCGGTAGGTGGCACTGCAATAGGGTTCTATGATTTTTTTATTTTTTAGGGATTTTTTTGGGGGGGGGGTTTGGGGGATCAATAAAATAAAATTAACTGTACCCATGCATAAAAATTTGTAAGCAAGATTCGCAACTTTTTTCGATACAGCTGATATTTGTGGAGTTGTGGGCAAAATTCCAAAAATGAATAAATGTTTTATTTTGTATGTTGTCTTGACAAACACTGAATTTGTAATTGTGATGACAGAGTATTTGTTTTATTATCGAAATCAACTATGCCACCCAAACGAAAAGCCAAAATTTGGGCAGGACAACGTCTGTCGGGTCCGCTAGTCTATTATGATATGGGCATTCATACAGTTGTCATTATACTATTGGCAGAATAAAGAACTCTCAAGTTAAGGTGGCTGCAATCTTAATTGATCACTTATATGTAGCCGACGGTTTTCACACGTCCATCAAAGACTTTGCCTTAAAATATGAGTAAAGCATGATCCTGGAGAGCACAGTGGTAAGATCATTGTTGTGACAAGCCAAAGGTCCCAGGTTCGATTTCTGTGCACAGGTGTCATTTTTTCAATTTAAAGAGAAAAATATGTTATAATTTAAAATCACCCAGTAAGACAATTTAAAAAATATATATATATTTCCAAGTAGTGAAAAACTTGTGAATTCTCTGAAGAAAAGAAAAAATCAGCCTAAAACTTTTCAATCATTGAAATAACTTTTATATAATCGAGAGATTGATATGTGTTGTTGACAATACAAACTTAGACCGATGCTAGTTTTTTTTTTAACATTTAACAATTTACTTTTGATTAATATCATCCTAGAATTTATAAAATAAATTGATTCTTAAACATAGACAACAGTGTGATCATCAACTGTCAATTTCCCCAATAACCATGCCAGAAATCGAACTCAAGACTCTTAGCTAAAATAAATGGTACGGAACTCCACACAGACTTTCTCGCTCTATTGTTTAAAAATGAAGATATTTACTCAAAACTCATAATATATGTGAAATGAAATAATATACACTAGCAAACCCAAGCATAAATTGCACTATATTTATGTAAAACATTTTTTGAGTCCCGGTTTTAAATTTTATTATTTTATTTTTAAAGAATTAATGTCCTCATTTGTATATTTGGCCCGATAAAAAAGATCAATATTGGGTCCACAAGGGTCAACACTTCGTATTAAAATTTCAATGCCCGGTTAAAATTTTCGACATTTTATTAATATTTGTCAATATCTCAGAAACTGTTGGTTTTATAAAAATATATTTCATATAATTTATTTTATTTTTTATAGTTTTGCAATGATAAGTTATTTAGTATCTCAAATAGTTGCAGATATACAGAAATTTCAGCTTCTGTAAAGTACCCTAAAAGTCATCTTCATGAGAAAATGAAAATAGCCAGTTTATTTATAATATTAATCAATGCCTAGATACTAATTTTAATCAAAATCGTTTTAGCCAATTTTGTGAAAATAGATTTTTTCTCTTTTTACCCTTTATTAAACTATTCTTAATTTTAAGTCTAAACAGACACACAGACGGCATTGCAAATACCACTTTTTAGGGTTCGGAGGGTTATAAGACGTCAACATCAACATTTCAGGTTAGATTTTTTTTTTGGTCGCAATACTTTACCTTTTGTGTCTGAAAAGTTAAAAATATATATATTTGCGTATAGCTTGAAAGTTATTTGTTTTATAAAAATATGCTTCAAATAAAATATTCATATTATAAATATATCTAGGCCTACATATTTGTAACGATAAGTAATTTCATATCTCAAGTAGTTTCTGAGATATGAAAAAAAATATGATAATTTATGTAACAGACCGGAGCTTTTAAAGCCATTTTGCCAAAATATTGAGGGTAACCATTTCGTTTGGGCTATTTATAAATGTTTAGAAATTAAATTTAATCAAAATGCCGATCTTGAGAAACTCGACTTTTTCTCTTTTTGCCCTTCAGTAAATTACCTTTAAATTTAGGGTTAGATATCCAATTCCAAAAACCCCTTGGGGCAACCTTATAAAAACACTAGATATCAGATTTTAGCCCAATCGGTAAAATAGTTTAGGCTCTAGTTGGAGGTATAGACAGACAGAAATTCAAAAACCACTTTTATGGATTCGGGGAGGAGGGTCATTAAACGTCGAAACTCATCAAAATCTCGAGTTCGATTTTTTTGACGATCACAATACTTTCTCTACCTGTAAGATAGCGGGAAAGTAAAAGGGCATGATACTAGCAAATGACCTAATGTGTTGACATAGGCCTAAAGATGGCCTACAAAATTATGTTGTAATATATTTAAAATAGTATAATTACAGAAACAATAAAATGTTGAAATTGCTTATAAACTAAACTATTTCTCAGGCATTTTCTTAAGCATACAAACCATGACTAGCCAAGGCAAGTAGGCTATTTACAAAGGAACACATGCTTTAATTCGAATTTAGGCCAGACAAACTTTTTATATTGACTCCTGAATAAAAGCAATGCCAATGACAAAACATAATCGGTATCCAAATAGGCCTATTATGTAGGTAGGCCTACCAATAATATACATGATTTTTAAATCTCTAAGCCTAAATTAAAAAAAGTTGTGCCACTAAAATACCACATAACATTCCAGTTTTCGATAGCTTTCAAATTGTGATTACAATTCCTAGACTAAACATTTTAATATAAATTCCAACCCATTGCATATACAATAGCCTACATTGTTAGAGATTAATTGAGCTGAGCTTATCTTAACAGGACAAACAAAATTATTTATTTACAAACTAAAGGTGATTCTTACATGTGTAAAATAAATCTACTTAGATGTAAATATGTTGTTTTGAGTTCACATCTAGGTATTAAAAATTACATAATTATCTACCTATAGTAAACAAAAATCTCACCCGGAAAAAACAATCAACTCATCTCTCGATTTTGAAATTAAATAGTTGAAAGTTTGTATTTTCTAGATTAGTTAATCATGGTGATTTGATATATTAAGTTGTAAAAATATTATTAAATAATTAAGATACACTTTTTATTTGCCCTAGTCTTACAAACGCATAGCTCTCAAAATGGTATGTAGGCGTACGAATTAAACAAGTTTACGTGCAGTTCTAAAAATATGTATCTTTAATTCTTTGAGAAAATTTGTCAGTAATCCTTTAAACGACATTCAAAACATATATTTTACTAGAGAAACTCAATTTCAAAGTTAAAAATCAAAATTGAATTAATAAATTCAAAATAAAATGCACATTTAAGTAAGCATAAAAATATATTAATGTAATATTGTTTGGGACAAGGCATGATTGAACGGATAGTAGCCAGTTTACTTCACGAAACATACAATCAAGATGGCGGCGGTGTCACCATAGAGTTGCCTATAATTAACATTCATAGTTTTAAGGATAATCCTAAATAACAATGGGGAAAAAACAGAATAAAATAACACTAGAATAAACTTAAAATAATGTGTAAAAAGTTTTCGAGCAAATGATTTAACATTAAAATAATAATAATAAAGTCTAAGTTTACGATACATAGCGTCATTTAAAGACCCAGGCAACGAAGATTAGCAGGTAAGGAGGCGTTTCTATAAATTGTTTGTATATCAGCGCATAAAGTAACTATAAAAATTTCAACAAATATTGAATATAAAAATCGTACGTACCTTAAATATTCATTGCTTCTAACACATTGCACAATTAACCGAACTAAGTTGCACTGAAACACCAACTCACACAGCAAAAGCAAATCCAGAAGGAAGGAAATGTAACTCTCATTGATTGTCCCAGATCATAGACATTTCAATCCAGGAAGGTATAGAACCAAAGATGTTTTGGAAAAACGACACTAAGTTCGCACTGAATTTTAAAGTACTTTTACTAAGCTTATTTTGTCCTCAAAATAAAATAGTTAAATACGAATTCCTTTTATAAAATAAAAATAAATTTATAAACTTACTAGACGGCAATTAGAATTAAAATTGAATACAAAAAATCACAACAAAGTATTCTATTGCAATTTCTAGACCTTAAAAAATAATATGAAAAAAAAATCTGTGTCATTAATTTTTTTTGCCAACTATACATCATTTCACGAAACTATGCAGAAAAATCAAAACAAAATTTTATTGGGGGTGGGGGATGGAGAACCAATAGCAAAGCGAGAAGGTCACGTGGTTTTGTTATGGTTGTTTATTAAGACATGTCGAGTCTTGCTATCCCCACCCTTTAAAGTGCTGTGTTGACATTCATGTAACCGCTTGATCATAGTTTTGGCCCGTTCGAACCTTGTCACACTCGGGGAGTATACACTCAGAGACTTTGGCCAGTGTGAAAATAAAAATATATTACCAAACTCCCNAAAATATCTCTAGGTTAGTGACAAAGTTTGAATACTTTTACAACACGCAGTTCAAATGCCTCAGTGTTCAAAATAGAAATATTACTCAAGACCAAAAGGCAACAATCAATATCTCCCTTACTGAAGGATCAATGCCCACGCGTTTATTTGCCAACGGTACAAAATATTACTCAAGCCAGTGTACATTTGGAAATAATTTTACAACACTGCAAAAATTTCAAACTTCACATAAATTTTTCCTCAGATTAATGAATTTCTAGCCTGGAATAAGATTAGTAAGAAAAAAAAGTATGATGCACTCAATTTTACCATTTTTAAAACTTACACGACTGATACTCTCAATGAGAAGATACCATTGGGGGTACCTTTATATAGATGGGAGGATAATAGAATGGACCTGAAAGAGATAGGGTGTAATGTAGTGGACTGGATAGAATTAGCTCAAGATATGAATAGATGGGGGGTTCTTTTGTAAGTGCTGCGATAAACTTTCGAGTTCCTTAATGCCAAAGAGTAAGTAAACCTCCGCAAATTTAAAATAACGATAACGCTATGAATGACAAGTTACATAAGAAAAAAGAAACTTCTAACATTATTCCATTAAAATGTAAAGAAAACAAAATAATACTGTTTTATATTATTATCGTTGGATATAATCTAGTACCGAAATAGTCAATTCAATAGTGTAATGTCAAAAAAAAAAAGCTCATATTCTCTGTGAGAACCTGATGATAACTTGAAAGAGTCCAAGTAGCTATCAGTTTATTATCACTATATATATATGTGTGTGTGTGTGTGTGTGTGTGTGTTTTACACAAACACTTGTTCTAGGTATCCACCCTCAAGTCAATCACTTATATTTGGAATATTCGCCATGTGTCAACACGTGTCTAAGAGTTCCGAGGATTTGCTAATTTAGAACATTAAAAAAAAGTAATCTTTGAGAGATGAGTGCAGAGGAAAACGTCGACAGAGTAGAGTTGTTCATCATCACCAAAATTTCAAGCTTTACAAAATTTAAGAAATTGTGTGTCTACCTCGTGTAGCATCAAGTGGAATGCATAAGAAAACCATAATAAGCTGCAGATACAGTTTATCATTTCGTAGTAATGGCACCGTCTTCACCATTTACGTGTGGGAGAATATGGAAACTCAGAGAAAAAAAATTTTCACTTCTACAAATAGCCATTGCGCCTGAACAGGCAACACTAAAAACAACCTTACAGTGAAAGCTCCAAAGTCATGCGACGTCAAAACGAAAGCTACTGGCGCGCAGCCGTTATAAACAGTGTTGACAAGATGCTATAACTTATTCTGGGCCACACTGTAGACCCATAACAAACCATGGTTTTAATACAATTCTTCATTAAAAACATTAAGAAACGAAGTACTTTGGTTACTACGCATACGATAACCTTTTGCAATAAGGAAACTAACGATGCTTGATAAAATATGATAAAAACGAGGTAGGCAAATAAAAATAATATATAGTAATATCAACAATTCAAATAAAAATCTTCATCCCAGGGCATGCTTTATGTTAGGCATATTCTGAAGGGGATTCAGTTTCTGAATACGAAATGCTTAAACATGTAATTTTAAGATTTGCATTTTTTTTGCACCGCGTCTTACTACCTGCTCAGCTTTTACGCTATTGAGTTACGGATGAGAAAGGTTGAATTTAGAGGAAGTGTACCCGCTGTAACAGGATACATTTTAAGTGAATGAACCACGATTCACCTTGAGCTTCAGTGCCCCTTGTCGGAAATCGAACCATGAATATGCGGGTTAGTCAGGGAGGTTACCAAATATATAATATTGGTTGTAGTAGTTAATTCGTGAGATTAGCATAGTAATAATAATAAGTAAATCCATATAAACAGACCAAATATTTATTATTGTTAGTGAAGGGGTATGCATATTAACAGAATTTGTAATTAACACAGCGAGAGAATACAGTTATTTTATGACATATTAAAATATAACAAGTCAGAATAATTCTATTTGCTATATAAAAAAAACGGTAACTACATCGATAACTAGAATACACAATAAATTGGTCTAATTTCCTTAAGTCTGGCAACGCTGCAGTAATGACGTGGCACGTTAAGCTCGTGAGCTACGAAGAAGCAGCAAGCAACACTCGAAGCTTCCACTCAATTCAGTCGAGTGTTCAGCGTCAGCCGTTAAAGGTAACGTTCGTAGCAGTAACGCGGGAAGTGGAATTAAATGTTTTAGACTCAAAACCTCAGCATTTGAGTGCCGAATAGTAGCGCTGTCTACAATTTTTAAACAACCTACAAAATGAATCAAGTGGTGTGCGTTAAACTGTGTACGTTCAAACAATTTTATATTATCCTATTCGTTTCACAAAAAGTTCAAGGCCATAGAACTTAATTTTTATGCCACACCCATTTGAACGTTACAAAAGTTTTAACAATATCATTATCCAAGATTGATAATGGGCTATTTTACTTGAATAATCGTATTTCTAATAATATGATTTTCTAATACAATAAAACAATAAACTCTTGTATACCTTTTTGTTTTCGACACGGTATTTGACCTACTGAGATACATTTCTAATAATGAAGATTAAACGTTCTTAAAATCAAGTTTTAATTATAATTTTTTTAGTTTGAAGATATGAAGAGCGTTAGGTATCGTAAAGTTTATAATATAAAGCTTTCATAACGCATAATGTAAACATAGATGCATAGGTTTTACAGTTTGATAAAAAAAATAACTCAAAAACTGACACACAGCCTAATTATAGAGGTAGTGAACCAGTTTGAAATTTATACAGGGTAGGGCATTTAAATGAAACTACTCAATTATATGTTTAAAGAATTACGAAAAAAATTAGACAAATATTGCAAGATGTTTAGGTCCACATGATATGAGTAACATGTATTGGTTTGCAATGCCCATATTTTCTAAAAAAAAAAGCATTCTTTCACGAAACACATGTTTTTAAACAATGAAAATGCACATAGTTGATTTATACCTATCTATTTACACGTATAATTGAACTACACGAAGTGCTTTAATTAGTACCCAATGACAACAATACCGTTTCGACGTCACTAAATCTTGTTTCGGAATGTTTGCAGTTATATAGTAGCATGCGTACTCTTGTGCTTTATTGCGTGGAAGGTAATTATTTTATACAAATTTCAACTTTCGGACGACTCCACAAGAAAATAATCCAACGGCATACAAACAAAGAAAACAGGTGGTACAAAGTACGTCTCCATATCTTTCAATCAAACGTCTTCTCTGTACTACATCGCGTAAAGCTTGATTCATTGTAACAGAGAGCAGGATGTGTTTTGAGTGGCGCAACAATTCACACGCTAACAGAAATACATGTTGGGCCCATGATCCTTTGCAACACAAATTAGAAACAACATATTTTATTTTCTGGTCGATAAATAGTAATTTCAAATTAATGTTAACGATGCATGTTTCAACTTGTTGATTGGTGAAACAAATCAACGCATAGCTACACGCACGCTTCCCGTTAAAACGACATTATTTCAAATCATCTCACAACAGTAGATGCAGCTGTCTGCCTGTATCTCGCTTAGAAGTTGCATGTGCACTGATCGAGTCTGTTGGTATTGAAATTTTATCGGGTCTCCAGAGCAGTTGTTTTCGCGCAGAACCGATAGAGCTATTTAAAGTCACGACCGAACAGGCAACGTTGCTCACGCTGATGTCCTGTGATTGGTTTAGAGCTCGTCACGTGATCCACGTTTCTGCCCTGTGCTTTTGTTTTTCGGTGAACGTGCAAATTCACAGTAATGCGAAGGGTGCTCAGCTTGCCGATAACACATGATTTGCAGATTACCCGAGCGGACACGTTCTGAAAATAAGTCGATAAGATTTCAGACTAAAAAGTTATGCCTAGGGAATGACCCGTGAAGGAAGTAATGTTATTGTGTATAATAACACACCACGAATTTGTTTTTCGGCATTTCTGAACCAATGCAGTTTCTTACGACTAACAATGCGTGAATGTACAGTCCAAATTTCATAGGAAGAACCTTTTGTAAAACTTTTTTTTGTGGTAAACCTTGATAACATTTTACTACAATATTAGTGCTATTTTATAGGGTATTCATAGTATCTATCAAAATTGACAGCTATATATCACATGATTTGACGTATGAACACGTAAAAGTAATTAAAGTAACATTTCTAGCTGTCAGATAAGGTTTTTATGAAAATTGGACTGTATTTAGTCGTGGTTCATAATGATAACTGCAGATAAATATATCACAGCAAATAGGTACTAAGCAAGATTCAACAAAATCGCATGCTTTGGAGATAAAACTAATAGTTTAGTATTTCAAAAATTATTGTAAAAATATCTTAGTTCCAGTTAACTAAAACACTCTATAACTCATCCTCGTAAAACCAAATTCTCTGGCTTTTCTAGATTTTCCTTACTTTTCAAGTGCGTATCAACACTGACTGATCAAACTTGTTACCTTCTTTCTTTTTTCTTTTTTTAATCGCTAAAGCTTTCAGAAACTATTTTACTTCTAAGAAGGAATTGAAGTAACGTTCACGACATTTTTGCGGGTTGAACTGGTGTTTACAAGTAGGCTATAAACTGATTTTGTCAGGAATTTCGTCCGGAAAGGTCTTTTTCCTTGACACAATCGTATTATATATAAATACCTTTCAGAACTGTCTCCCTACCAAAATCAATGTATATTTAAGTTAAAACGCCAAATCTTGGTATTACTTTTCCCACAAGACAGTTTTACAAGTACGAATGAAATGACAAGCACTCTTGTACCCCCAGATGATTTTCAAGTGGTGATTGGATGTAGGACGTATCAACGGTATCTCGAGAAATAAAGCCTTCGTTGAACAGATATCAACCCTTTACTAAAACAAACCTTGCAAGTGATATGTCCTCGATGGATGGAGAGATTCATAACAAGCCTTAAACCTGATGGTATGTTCTAGAAGAATTGAGAGATGTAAAGCACGCCTTACGGTTGATGGTATACTCTCAATGATTGTAGATATGCAAAGCATACTTTACACCTGTTGCCATATTCTCAGTGAATGGCGATATGAAAAGTAGGCCTTACACCTGATAATATGTCCTCGAATAAATAAATAAATAATGCAACTACCACCCGAAGAGACCAAAACTAGCTAAAACCTCGAATTTGAAGACTTTAAATCTGTAATGATTAGTAAATTATTATTAGTTACATTTATGAGACACGTTGTAAACAGCATCATGAGCAACATAAACTTTATAAATTGTTTATCAAAGCATAGCGCAAATAAATTTCAGTTTCTCTTTATGTTGATTGTGTGGGTAAAGAGCACACTATAACTAAATAATTACGTGCAAGAGTACTCTAAATACAATTTCAAAAGGTCAGTGCGCAGTCTGTATTCTCGGTTTAACGTGGAAGGTAGCAATATTTTTTTAAAGTAAAAAAAAGTTTTTATTTCCCTTTTTATAGTAAGATAAATGCCTCGTTACTCCATAGGAAAAACAAGTATATTCTCTTGGACCAACACCTATTCCATGCTTTCCCAAATTAAGTCAGCAAGCGAGCCATATTGAGAGGGTGACCGCCGTTTGTGGATAAAGATATACCAACTTTTGCGGATATAGGGTATCATGTGGTCCAAACTTCGAACCCTCCGGAAATTAATATTAGTTTTATAGACCGCAACAGTTACTTTTCCATTCAAGTGGCTTCCCATTTTCCTCACGACACAGAGTTGACCCAATATTTCAGACCCACTGCTTCACAGAAAATCAGGAAACGACGGGGGATAGAACCCGGGACGTCTGTATCCGCAGTCTGGAAATCTTGACCACTAGTGTCTAGACCACAGAGGCAGTCAAAACTAAAGTAGTAGGAAATGTTTATCGGACATACAATAATGAGTAAGGACCTGAGATATCCCCAATATAACGATCAACTGTTGTTCTCGCATCTTGTCGGCCCAATTGCACGTGTTTTGTCATCGTGCTCACCTAGGTGAGGCCACATACACTTGTCTAGCTAGCATTTGCAGATTTCAAATGCAGGTCGGGCCCTTAGCATGCTAAACGGATGCTAGATCAAGGTAACGTATAGATAGTACTGCCGTAAACATGACGTATCGTGAATGACATCCGTCATGTCACGCCGGAATCTCGTGCGAGACAAGTCTTCAAGCCTTCCAGCTTTTGCCAGGCGCAAGAGGCTCGGAAAACGCTTCTGCGCATGCTTCCCTTGAGTAGGACATGTTCACGACTGGCGGATGACAGGCGACTGGTGTGGCTGCTTCAACTCGCAACTACCTTCTGGATTATGCTGGAAGTGACCATCTCGCTAATGCTTCATCCAATATCATTGTTTAGGAAACTGCATGTCTGATGAAGAAAAGCTTTATCTTCGCTCTCTCTCTCTCTCTTTTTCTCCAGGGGGCCGGGGAAGGGCAAACCAAAGGTCTGAGGGGTATGGAATATCCACCAGTACGGCGGGGGGCCACCCACCCCCCTCGGGAAAATTTATTAAATTTAATACTCAAAATATGCTTTTTTAAGGGAATCCTTGTCTTCTTAAAATAAGATAAAACACAAGAAAAATATTTCAAACTTCTAATATTTACATAACATCAGAATCTTAGGGGGACAATTGCTCCCCCCTAATGTATGTTTGATTTTCTGTGAATGCAAGCCTAAAATTCTATTTATGCAACTTAAAAATGTTCTTAATGTAATTAATAAGTAATTGTAGAGGAGAGTAGAGAAGAGATGGTCCAAGTTTCGAACTCATGATACGCTAAAGCTAGAGCTAATGAAACGTTACTATGTGCATTTTGTTTTAATTTTTGAATCCGCGCAAGCTCACAATTTCTGCGCATGCGCACAACTCAACGTGCACTTCTATCCACATATTCTGGTGACTTCAAGGTCACGAACCAAGTGGTTTACTATGGCTATACACAATTTACAGTAAACTATAGTAGGGTTCTGGCAGGAAAGAACTTTAAGAAAATACGAACATGCTGTTTACGATCAACGTTGATTAATATTTTTTCATATTATTAGCGCCATTTTATTGATATTATCTTTTAAAAGGGACAGTCACATGAGTTTACATATAACTGTATTAAAATTATTTCAGTAGCTCTTATAACTTTAAATCGGACTGTAGATGAGTCTTGTCGACACATTTTTAAAAACAGATAGGAAAGGAAAAACGCTGACTTTGGCTCATTATAGACACGAGAAGTATCTCGGGTGATTGACGCGCTCAACCAAATACACCAGAGTCGCGACTATCCAGCCCGATTCTCACTGTTAACAATTTGTTTTAAAATAAACAAACCGGTACATGTACAATATTTACCGACTTTATAACTTAATCCATTTGACGCTCTATTTTCACTTGTTTTTGCTTTGTAACCGATGATCCATTTTCAAAATAAAGTACTGTCTAGTAAAGATTTTAACAAATTTATTTCTCGTTTGATTTTTACCGTCTCCCTACAATTACCGTATTCCCATTTAACATCGAATTCTGAAAAAAATAAAATGAAAGGGCGGGAACTATTATCCTCTTTTAATTATTTTTTTAATGTTGAATGTGTTTTTTCTTTATATAAATGGTGAAATTCAACGTAAGATTCCCTTTTCAAGAAGAAAGTATTATTTTTCTGGAGATCTTTCCGTTTAACTTTTTTTTTGTAGTTTATTAACAATGGACTGAATTCACGTTTCCTTGACGACAACTTCATGGTCACTGATTTGAACTCTTGTCGCTTGCTTCTAATATCCACCCACGCAGGACCATCGCGTCAATTCGCCCACTTTGCGCCGCCCGCTTTTGTTCGCCCACCATCGCGTTAATTCGCTCGCTTTTGTTCGCTTCACCATCGCGTCAATTCGCTCGCTTTGCGCCGCCCGCTTTTGTTCGCTCACCATCGCGTCAATTGGCTCGCTTTGCGCCGCCCGCTTTTGTTCGCTCATCATCGCGTCAATTCGCTCGCTTGTCTTTGCGCCGCTCGCAATCGTTCGTCCACATAGGACAGCGTCTTATTTTAGTCACACGGTTTTTAGAAAATCCCAGCCGCCGGCGTAAGTGTAGATGTTGTGATTTTTGTGCAAATCTACAGAGAAATATTTTTTTTTGAAGAGGCGTCTATTTGCCTTTCTTGCGACCTCTAGGAAAGCATAAGTATTGTGATCGCCAAAAAAAATTTAACATTCGAGATTTTAATGGATTTCAACGTTTCACAAACCCCCGGACCCATTTTTGCGATGCTGTCTGTTTATATATTGGTCTAGAGCCGAAATCATTTTACTGATTGGGCTAAAAACTTAGTATCTAGGGCTTTCAAAAAGTTCCCCAGAGGCTATTTTGGAATTATTTATCTAATCCTTCAATTAAAGGTAGTTTATAGCTTAAAGAGAACATAGAGATTTTCTCGTAATCGGCTTTAATGAATTTGATTAAAAATCTGTATCTAAACATTGCTAAACATTATCAACAAAAGGCGAACTTTTTCAGGGAAAATGATTTAGAGGTTATTTTACATAAACGGATATCTCCATATTTGATCTCATCTCCGTAACTGTTTGAGATACGAAATAATAATGTCAAAGTTGTGAGACTATTAAAAATAAAAATACACTTTTATTTGAGTTATATTTTTATAAAACCAACAGTTTCCGTTTCTAAATAGAGTTCTGGGAAATAAGGACCTAAAACACTAAGCAGGCAAGCTAAGCATACTACACTCCAATTTTAAAAGGAAGAACCTCTTGTGGCAGATAGAAGAGTTACTAGATTTTCTTTCATGTGTTCATACGTCAAGACATGAGATCTGCGGTTGTCACTTTTGACGGATAAAATCAATACATTTAACAAAATAACACTCATATGGTAAAATAATATCAGTGTTGACTAGAAGAAAAAAAGTTTGTATTGAATAAAAGTACCTTCCTACCAAAATTGAATTATGCCTCTCTAGTTAAAGAGAGGGTATATAATTTGATTATTATGTTAATAAAAATAAATAACGCAAAAAAATGTATTGAGCTGGATTGCCCTCATCCCCCGAAGAACATTTTCGAGTGCGCCACTGTCCATAAAAATTACCTAATTTATCATATGCTGACGCCTGATAGCCATCAGCTCAATCTTGTAAAATAAGCTGAAATGACGAAACTTGACCTTGAACATTGGTGCGTGTCAAACGATTGACTCACGGCCAACGCCACAGATATACCCTATAGACGATTAGAAGAACCTTTTAAAGCAGTGATTCCCAGACAGTTATGAAATGTGTAAAAATTGAAATTAATATAAATTTAAAAACACGAGAAAATAATTATCTATTAAAGATTGGTCGTAAACATGTGCCGTTCTAGTATTTGTGGCGCAGTTTTATAAAGTTTGGGAAGCACTATTATTAGAGAATATAAAAACAGATTTTAGAGTTTCTAACATTTACAAAATTTCACTAAATTCAGTTCCCATCTGTAGAAAGTTAACACTGCCATATTCCATGGAATATAATTTTCATCTGAGTATAACCGATTTTAAAAAAATCGGACAGAGAAGGCTCTCCAAACCGTCGTTCAACAATATTTTAGTTTTCAATTGGAAGATGATAAGGCAAAGAAATAAACAGATCACTTCTTAAGCATATTCTTCAATTCAACACAATGCGCAAGAGGACGCCTTGTGTGTGTGTGTGTGTGTGTGTGTGTGTGTTTTTTTTGACAGATCTAATGTTCTTTTTTAATTTGTTTGAGGTACTAAACGTGAATTTTCTAAACTGATATCAGGACACGAGGATTTCTATGAGCGAGATCAAAATAACCTGCCAATTTTGACCGGGAAAGGTATTTTCACAAACCTTCCAGGGTTCTTTTACATGCCACAATCGATATGGGACCAACGGCTTTACTTCCCCTCCTAAGGAAGTTGTGCTACGGATTTTTATCGCTCAAAAGAAGAAATCTGTCGACCTCGGCTGGGTTTTAACCCGCGAACATCGGATCCTGAGGTGAGCACTTTAACCCAAGACCAACGAGATCGACTCCTACTATCCTACTAATATTACTTTCACTGGCAATTGGGCCACTAGGGGGGGTGAGGTCACGCTTATAATGACGACCAAAGACTAAATATCGACCGCGTCGATAGTCAAACCAAAGTCTTGAGGAAGTGGGTTGGACAATGTCAGAAGCTAAACGCCCTGTTGCGACCATTATTTAATTTCATAAATGTATAATTAAATAAAAAATTATCAATTATCCACACATTTGGAATTTTTCAGTTTGTTGTTTGACATGTCAAGATTTTTTTTTCATATATCATATTTCATATTAGGAAAGTATTGAGGGGTTTTCATTTTGTTTATTATATTTCGCGTTTTTCTTTTTAGGCAAACCTTTGAAATTTTTGCTTTAATATCTCGAATTTCTTTTATATTTTAAAGATATATTTGGCAAACATTCGTAATTTTTCAATTTATTTTAATTAAATCCTTTTTCGTCCGAAGCTTTGGACACTAATTTTTTTTACGTTTTAAAATCTATCAGTTCAGTTAAAACTCATTATTTTTATATCCTCGTTAGTAAAACTACGCCAATTTTCATAAGTGTAACTGAAAGCTCCTTGATATTATTTCCAGCGCTAAGCGCGATAGGAATTGATAAGTTTTAATCTATGGACACTCCTGGTTACAAAATAAAACGTAGAAGAAAGATAAAAACATAAAATGGATGTATCCTGGTAGGTGGCTATGTGTGGTCCATGTTTAATATTAGTTCATTAAGTAGTTCAAATACTATAAGCTTTTGAAAAAAAAAAGTATAATGTATTATCGTTGCAATTCAATCATTCAAAAGGATATGGCACGAACGTGCAAATGTACCTAAACATATAACGTCACAGAATCGTTTGAAAACTAACAAAGATGAGGTTGCCAAGTTCAGTATATTGACCAATTTATTCTTCAAACACGGATTTTTGTAGTCTGAAGTCTTTAATTGAAGCTGTCAAAGGTAACATCTATATCATGCAGTATTTTACATAATGCGTTTGTAAACAGGTTGGTATAACACAAATTCTTCATCACTTCTTAAAATAATAATTGAAAGAACATATTTTAAGAGTTTGTTGGTTGGTTTAATTTAGTTTGTAGGGCATTACTTACTGTGTAGTAGGATTCTTGTAAGAAATAAGGCCTTTTATCTTACAGAAATACTACTATACAGTAGGGTTCTTATATTAAATAAGGCCTTGCAAAACGGGCTTCCTACCAAAATCAACATTTTTCAGTTTTGCTCATTATTTTTTTCCCAGGGAATCTTGTGGCAGCTACTTTTGAAAACATAATATGTTCAGTCCCAGCCCGATCATATACGGGAATGATTATTGTCGTCTTTAAGATCCCCCCTTTTTTTTAAACTATAGGGTTCCACACGTTTTCTCGAATTAAGTAAATGTGCATTTCATTCACCCTGAAAGGAAACCAGTTTACTTTCCTTGGTTCCATTATGCTGTACCTTATAAAGAGAGGGCCATAAATGTTATCTCTGTCAAGGTAATACTGCTTATTATTAAGATAAACGGAGTATACCATAAGATACCCCTTTTTTCATCATCACCACATGGTCATTCACTTGAAGAATAATTCGGCAGTAAGGTATTTTTCCTCGCACCTGTCATATTTGATGTAACGACAGTAGAAAAATAAACCAATAACAGAGTTGAGATTTTTATGTGTTTCGTTACACAGAAAATTAGCATTTATAATTATTTTTTATTTATTTAAGGTTATTTAACGTTAATTTTCTTAACCGACTAATTACATCCGCACACGAGGTTTTTTTTATGAGCGAGAGCGAAAGAGCCTCCCAATTTTGACGGTAAAGATATTTTCACGTACCTTCCAGAGTTATTTTACACGCCACAATCGACATAGGACCGACGGCTTTTACTTACTCACCGAAGGAAATTGGGCTACGGATTTTTTTTATCTCTCTTAAGAAAAATCCGTCGACCGTGATTGATCGAACCTTAAATTAAAGATACAATATAATTTTCAATAGGAAGAAACTAGAAGATACACAACTTTTTTTTTGGGGGGGGGGGGG
>CABFWO010001452.1:117371-136074 GCA_902155825.1 Timema genevievae | reverse complement strand
TTTGGGGGGGGGGGGTCAACTTTTTTTTTAGCACCACGTCTTATTGACCGTTCGGGTTGTACGCTCAAGTACTAATTACGCTAATGGGCTAGGAATTGGGAATGTTGAATTTAGAGAGAAGTGAGCCCGCATTCGCGTGGAGGGGTAGTGGAAAACCATTTAGGGAAAACCACCCCCAGTTCACCCGAGTGAGATTCGAAACTCGATCTCCCCGTCCTCGGCTGTCTAGCTCAAAACGAAACTAGCGCGTTAGCTAAATACGCTTCTGAGGCGGGTAACATTATTTTTATCTTACTATATTATTACTGTTATTTTATAGGTATTGCTACTAGATAACAAAAGGTGAAAGCTGCAGATCACATGACTTGACGGATGAATACGTGAAAGTAAACTTTTTCCTACATCTCGGACAAAGTTCTTACGACGACGGTGTGGTGTTTTTCATCGACACAACCCCGTAACATTGAGGTGTTATTTCTTAAGCCTTAGCAGCTTTGCGTTGCCAAGACCAAATATGTAGGTAATTTAAAATGGTTCATCGTTGAAAAGTTCAAAACATGCCGATGAATATTCCCCCAAAAGATCCAAGAGCCTTCTTTAAAATATCATCCATATTATTTCGATTTTCATTCAGGGTGTCCAGCCAAAATATACTTTTAAATTCTCTGACTTTTTCAGGTTTTCCATAGCCAATTTTCAACTTTTCCACTAATTATAATATTACAAACATTATTTTAAGATCACAACTTAATGTAATTATATTTTTAGACACATATACACTCTGAAATTGTGTCACTCTATGAAGGGGTTAAAATATTTAAGTCTAAAGCGATGGGTTATTTTGAGTACATTTTCTTCTTATTATTATTATTCTTCCTGTACTGTAATAGAATTCTCACGCATGCGTATAGACATGACTCAACTTTGGCTAAAGATGCAATTTAGAAAGACCGGAAAAACGACATGAAAATCACATTTTGACCTCAAAGAGGGACAACTATAATAAATTAGATTCACGCTGTTTATTAAATGGAATGACTTTGTTAGTTTCTAAATAAAAGTTGTGTATTTTTTGGCGAAAATGTGAAAAATCCAAAAATTCGATAAAATTCACCGATTTCCCCCCCGACTTTTACCAGTTTTCCAGGTCACCGGATACGCCGTCACAGTTGAAAGTTAATGAAGGTTGAGTCCAATTCCCAACACCGTAACTCGGACATAATTTATTTATCGCCCGAGTTTCTACAGATGTTTCAGTAATGCTTTTTTTTTAATAACCGTGATACAGATCTTTCTTATATATTATTTTCTTCTTATTCTTCCAAGATCTTTTATATCAGTCTATTACCATAGTAGAAAGCTGCCTCTACACACCAAAGTTCTAATCCACCTCGGAACCAGCTCAGAGCCAGTTCGTTTGAAATGCTCGGCGTTGTGTATGTCGTAAGATCACGTATACCTTCCATGTTTGTAGCGAAAATGTACCAAGAGAGCGAATTTTCAGACCCTAGTTTCGAACCCCCTAAGCTATGAGCTAGTTCATAACCAGGCAGAGGACGCCGGGAAGTTTCTAAGCTCGTAATCTCGCAGTAGACTCGGAGATAGTTCTAAACCGGTTCTGCCAACACTTATCTTGGTGCGTAGCAGGTTTTAGACGTATTCTGTCTTCTTTTGATTTGAAAAGTTGGCAATGTTCATTCCTAACATTGCATAGTGGAATGTTGCAACAAAATAGTAGCGATTAGGCGGCAAACAATCTTACATTTCGTGTCATCAACGCAACAATGGCATTAAGGTAGTTACCATACTAACAATAATACGCATATCGTTAACAAGTATCAGGCTTGTCACATATGATATGTAAATAATGTGAATTGAACCACTCCACAGCTTACGTCTTGTAAGATAAATTTTCTCCCCCAAAGTTGGCCCGTTGATATTGGAAATAGAATGATCAATAACTTTTTGTGGTTTATATCACTCATGCCCGTACTATTGTCTGTCTACAACAGCTTACGCAAACGCACCCGCTTGTAGGGTTATCGCACATATCTTTACGTAAACGTAATTATGTTTGCTTCCGTTTAGTCAATATTGGTGCAAGGACTTCTATTATGTTAATATGGTATGTCTAATACTTCTCTCAATTCTTATTGAATGACGTCACGTTTTCCAACATTTCACTGTAAACAGCCCATTTTGAAACAGAAAACAAACATGGCATCAAAGCGGTTGCGACTGATTATAGATGAGTTTATCCATCAGCGGTCGCTTCGATAACATTACGTCTGGCATTGCACATCAGGGGGGTTATGAGGCTTTACATAAACCGAATACAAAGTTTTATAATATAACGTTTTGCTTCGAAATTGTTGATGTAGAACTTTCAAACACAAGATACACTTACGCTTATGTGCCAAATACGATCATGTATGTAATTTCATACTAATTTGCTTTCACAATCACGTAAATAGTAGTTTTTTTTATCCCACCATTGTTATAAATGCTTATTCCTTGCATTTGGTAAGAACCAGCTTTATTGGCAGTTTGTTTTAAGATTGTGCCACAACCACAAAGCAGACACTCTATGTCTGTTTCGTTGCACAATACGTTGTGTCGCCGACACATACAAACACACACACACACACTGAATGGCTGACCTGGCTGTTTGAAGGAGAAGGCGTAGAAGAAAAGGGGAGGGGGAACCGGAGGGGGAGATTTATTTAAAGCTTTCCCTAACAAGACTGGAGGGGTACCAGGAAGGCTACGACGCGAAACAAGCAGCTCGGGAGCCATGTACAGAAATATTTGCTACCTTCACACCCCTCAACCGGCGGGACAAATGGATCAGTCCAAACGCGCGTCTGTCGATTGTATGCATGTTACAGCTTCGTGAGCTCGGCCTTAGTAACAGCCGTCCACTTCGTTTTAGCGGCTTAGCATTTTTTTTTTTTAGAAATTATTATTTAAACATTTAAAACCTTTACTAAATACATATTTAGAACTATATACATACTTATAGTACCAAAAGTATAAATAGTGTACTGGTAAGTTTTAATTTAGTACCATATTTTTTATATGCATATTTTAATTGTAAAGTGTGGATGGCATACTAGTAGCTATACTTACCAACCAACACAATTTGTTTTAACAAAATGTTTTATACTACTATTTTAACTGTCGTGGTCATGTAATGATTATAAATAAACATTGGACAACGCCCATTCGTCTTCGTTTGGCATAGAAACAGTCTTTGTTGTTGGGTAATTCAAATATAGAAAGGCAAGTACAACAAAGAAAATATAAGTTTTAAAACAGGAATGAAAAATAATATGACGATTGCTGTATTATATTGATAATCGACAGGTTAACATGCCTAGTGTAAACACTTTCGTGTAATACTTTCGAAAGTAGAATAATAGGCCTACTTCCTAGGATTATGTGTATGCCTTTAGTTTTCTTAAATATTTTAAAATCAGCATTATAACTGTACTCGAGTTTAAAATAATCCAAACCATCCAAAGAAGTTTCGATAGTAAAGAAACAAGTACTGATGAAATTAACTTTTAAAAAAGTGTTCCTGTGTTATCAAATATAACAAAGTGTTAAAGAAGCCTATTTGACTAAATTAAACGTTATTTTTGGTATAGCTTACGGCTTTGACGCTAGGCGGACAAAACCTAATATCTTCAAATTTTGCTCACATGTGTAATTATTTCGAATCTTTTTGTTCAACTATTTAATAAACAATTAATAAGACAAAAACAAAATGGCCGAAAACTATGAAACATTTCGTCGAAAGGCATGTTATATTTGTTCCAACTACGGCTATTGCAAAGAGTTATTTGATGCTATAATTTGTTTTCATGAGTGTATTCACTACACTTGTTAAAATTCGAATAACCAATAATCCATTAAAATCGGCCAATTAAACTACGAGTGAATAAAATGGCCGCCAACGATTCATTGGCGCGCTTATGCAACGAAGAGAAAAAGTAACGTTCCAAATTCGAACAAAGTCTCTTATATGCAGCAAGTGTCTTACCTATGTAATTGTGACTCATTATGAATGTAGGTCCTTGCTGAACACTGGTTAAATAGTTCAATGTTCACGTTATAACCGTTGCGTAACACTGCCCAACTCTAACTGGCATCTTGGCGAGCTTGAAGCCCGGCGCGCTGACGCAGTTGCCTGACCTCACCCCCTCTCACTACGTCATCGTGAAAACAGACAACGCTGCGAGGTCTGTACAGTGTTGCCATTTTCCAACGTTACAGTTGTGTGGACGTATTTGAATGTATTTATTCTCAGAACTTTTGAAGTAATTGACGGATTTCGACCAAACTTGAAACACTAATATTCTCCTATACTGTGCCATCTCCCTTCATCTATTCCTATCATGCACCGCCTCCTTAAATAATCTCTTATATTGTGCCAACTCCTCCCATTGTTCTTCTATATTGCGCCAACTCCTCCATATTCTCTTATCCTGCACCACCTCCTTTAATATTTAACTCCCCTGCGACACCTCCTTCAATTTTTTACTCTCATGCGCCACCTCCTTCCATATTCGACTATCTTGCGCCACCTCAAACTCTTATCTTATCCTGAGCCAAATCCTTTCATCTTCTATTACCCTGCGCATCCCCATAAATCTTCAACCATCCTGCGCCACCTCCTTACATATTCTCATATGCTACGCCACCTTCTTCAACATTCACTTATCCTGCGCCACCTTCCATTTTTCCCTATCCTGCGTCACCTCTTTCAATCTTCAGCTACCCTGCGCCACCTCCGTCGATATTATCATATCCTGCGCCACCTCCTTCAATATTCAACTATCCTGCGCCACCTCCTTCCCTATTCTCCCATCATTACACCACCTCCTTTAATATATTCTCTTCAACTCCCACCAGCTCGTTCAGATCTTTCCACAGATACGTTCGTTCGTGAGTATAGTTCAGGATATTTATCATGGAGGCATTAATGGTTTTAAAAATATCAGAATTGTTACAATTCCAAGCTGGTACTTTTCAGCTCTCCTAAATTGATACTAAACGAGGAAGCTGATGAAGTATAGCTCCCTAATTTTACTCTTCGGGAGTTGATCAACTTATCGGACTGGGAAAAGGGAAAGAGGGGGAAAGGGGAGCAGGTGGTGAGGGGTTCTCGACCCTCCTTCGTCCCATGCACCCTTTTTTTTTATATAAGGAATAGGTATTCGAGGAATCTAATTGAGAGGAACTTCTAAACGTGTAAAACCTTATTTTATACATTAACATTTTTTTTGTATGCCTCGTCAAGATAAAGCCTTTTACAATCATTTACTTAATATGTGAAATACATTTTTCTTTGACCATTTTCATAACATTTTCCGCTTATTTAAATGTAAAGAATGAAATCACGATATTCCAAGTTTTTAAAAATCTTCACCTCAATTAAATTTATTCAAGGACGTTAAGGTGGGGATGTAGGGAACGCGAGAAAAGGCCAGTATTTTTGCAGTTTTTATAGCGAACAATTTTTTTTCGGCAAAAATAAATCGAATATTGCTCCAGTACAAACATGGAGTTTTATTTTCTTCATATGGGGATATTAACAGTTCTGGAAGATATGTCAAGAGTGTCTTGGAATTTGATTATACCTGTGTGGATTTACACGTTGGCCGAAAAACAAGCTGTGTCCGAGATGTTCGGCACAGAAGGGCCAATCAAATCTCAAACTTGATCATCTCAAATCAGCGCGCACGTGCATTTGACAACGCATGCGATGTACAGCCAGAAGCAAGCTGACAGCTTCGTTGGCCGTTGTGAGGAGATTTGAAATAACCCGTTAATGTAAAGCGTGTTTATCGATGTATTGGATTGTGCCACGACACAGCGCTATAATTTGTAAACATATATCGGGAAAACGATCTAAAAGATAAGTGTATCCACTAGAAAATAAAATATGTTGATAACCGTCTGTTTGAGTTTGCGTTGCAATGCATCATGGGTCAACATACAGCGTGTGAGTTTCTGCAGATTCTGATCTCTATTTTCAGTGAACGTGTGAATCAAACATAACAATTTCTCTTTATTTAAAAAGTTTCTCATAAAATGCTCATGACATATTATATTCAAGAACTGTTTTGATTACCATGTGTAGGGAATTAAAATCCATGTTTCTACTGGAGCAATATTCTATTTATTTAGGTGGAAAAAGTGTTTTGTCATAAAAACAGCGCCTGCATTCATTATGCTCTGAAACCATAAAGTCCTTGAGTCATATACTGCGATTTAAATTGCTTTGGGATCCGCGTGGTGGGTAGGCTGGGGAGCATGGTTGCCAAATAGCGGGAGTTTGTACGTTACTATCATGCAAGCATACTGTCAGTCAAGAAACCCGGCAACATGCATTGGTTGCTATGAAAACTACCCTTCATGGTTTGGTCGAGCATTGTGATGAGCCTCAACTCCCAACTCCGGCTGCGCTGACCTCAATCATAAAGCAGTTTAAAACGCAGTATAAATCGCTCAAAGCCTATTTAAAAATGGAAACCGTGTCTACTCAGTTCCGTAACCTTGATCACGTGACCATGTCAACCAATAAGAAAGTCTGAGACTACATCCAATTAAACTCTTAGAAAGAAAATTATCAATAGCAAGCCGCAAGCAGACGTGATATGCGAAACAGAGGTTATCTAATAATTCTAATTAGAAGTTCAACTTATCAAAGTGACGCCACTCTTTCTGAGAACTTGGTATTTCTCAGTAAACTATTTCTGAGATGCAACGCTTCCCGGGGCTTTTAAATTTTCTGAAATGGCTCAGTCCGTAAAAATATCAATTCATTTTGCATTTGTTTCCACATCAATTGGTGCTTTCATTTTGATGTGCATGTACATATTTACTTTGCTGTGGCTGATAGTCCTTAGCATTCCGCATCGACCGGCTCTTAGAAAATTAAAGTTGAGCCAACTTATACGGGGTGATAAGAACTAAGGACTTGTGTATCAGGAGCACTCTGTTAGTTTGCAGTTAATATATTACGGACCACTACGATCCTTACGGATATGAAGTCTTTAGGTGGGGTTTAAGAGAATTACATGGTCTTCTAAGCTCGCGAATATATCAAATGCATTCACATAATTTTTAAGTTAGCAAAATAACTTGGATAGGTCATGATTGGTAACGTAAGTATGTTTCCGTCTTAGAGCCAGTTTAATAGCCAGACTTAGTACGCCCCCCAAGTGCGGTGTTATACTCAATACAGGACACCTACCCAGACCAGAATGGAATAGATCGATTTCCTATGTGAAACTGGCCCATTCCATTCGAGTTTATATAAGTGTCGTCTTAGTTTGGTTTCGAGACACACTAAGTCTGGCTATGAGTCTGGTCCTTAATGGCGATGCGTCTAATTGGCAAAAGAGGAAAGAGATATGTAGGTAATCGATATGTAATCACAAGTCGAGACTCTGACATTGACAGTAGATCCAAAATGTTTATCGATGATTAGCTTTGTTTGGAAAAAAAAATCAGCACTGTGACCCAGCCCTTTCCATAGGTAGTCTTTGGCTTTTAGTGGAGTGGTTTGCTGCTACTTTAGATTCGTTCAAAGTTACGCATATGCGAGTTAAGAAGAAAACTTTTTTTTTCACCGATTGTGAGTTCGTGAAGGAAACCTTTACAAAACTGCAATAAAACTATTTATTGAATTCAAACAAATATTTTTTTAAAACTGATATTGATTCTGTCTGACTAGAGGTGTGTACTGTGACACATAATATTCGAGCTCATGGCCATAGAGTTAGTAAATCAACTTAGAGCAGATGTAAAATAATTTGTTTCCTAACATTTTACATATGGATGAATCAAGTGCTAATGTTGGTATAGTTCAACAAAACTTTTTGTTGTTGTTATTGTTGTTGTGAAAATAAGCTTCAACAATTTTTAAAGTAGAGGAGTTTTTAAAAATCAGAGTAATAACCGGAACTATAGTAGAATAAATGTTTGCCAAATTTAAGAATTTACATACTTGAAGAAATTTTGGCAATTGAAAAATTAACCAGCATAACCATGGATAGGTATCATGAATTGACAAGCATTCATAAGGGAATTATTTCATTGTGTCGAAACTATTATCAGTTTACGCAATTTTTGGTAATTTCAGTGAACAATTATTCACACACAGGCTCTTTGCAGAAAATTTGTAACCATGGTAATTGTCATGAAGGCTAGTTTTAAGAATGTTTTACAGCACCCAAGCATTAAAAATTGGGATTGTTCAGAGAGTTCTCAGAAAAACTGTACCATCAGCTACTATATTTTGCATTCCTTCTTGATACCAAGTTTTCATGTAATAAATTTGGAGCTGCAAGGTAAAGACAAAAAATTATAAAAATGATTAAACTATTTCAGGGAAAATTGACATTTCAGCGAACCAATTTTCTTAAAAAGATATTTCAAACACTTTAATTCTTTCTAGAGGGTGGTTAGTGATTTTAATTATACACACTTTGAGTCAGAAAAATAACTCAAAATCATTGATATGAGAGTCGTGTCTGCTTGAAGATTTGAGAAGTTTGGAAAATAAAGAACCAGTCGCAAGACTTGTTTTAAACTAGTTGCCTCCGTGTGATGTTGAAGATAAATCTCAGGAAGTTCATTCTGCCTTTAATAATCTCAATTCTGCTACATTAGAAATGAAAATCATCACAGTTCAAAGTTATTTTGAACCGGAAACACTCTGCATTTGGCGACTAGCAACTATTCATAAGTATCTGAGTTTCTTGATATAAAATGTTTCGTATAAGGTATAGTGTGACGTCAGGTTTCGAAGCTAAGCTACGCCCCTAGTTTTGAAAGATGCGAGTAGCGAGTGGCTAGCGGATTATAGGGATGTTCGATTCGATTCGAATCGATTCTCTGGATAGATCTAGATCAAGAGACTTAGTATCGATTCAGGCAAAAGATCGAGTGCATTGAGTCGATCTTCCAAAGATCGATCTAACGATTCATATAAATAAAGTTTGCTTTATCTGACTACACTAACCAAAAGTGGCGGACCTAGAAATATACACCGAGTGGGGGTGTGGGGGGTCAAAATGTTTCATTAGGAGGGGGGACAGCAAAAATGTATCGAGAGGAGGAGTGGAGGAGGCGTCAAAATTGTATCAAGGGGAGGGGTGGGGAAGGAGTAAAAAATGTATCGAGGGGAGGGGTGGGGCATCAAAATGTATTGGAGGGAGGTGAGGCAGCAAAAATGTATGTATGACTTATTAAATGCCTCTGGAAGATAATTATTATATTATTTTTGTGGTAGCCACAAAGGGCAGTGATTTAAAGAATGTGTGTGTGGCCTTACATACAATGTACACTTTGTTTCTGTTCCGTTTTCCAATTTGTAAATTTAGGGGCACTTGTGTGTAGTGGTAGGCTTACTATAATAATTTTTCCCATTGAGGAGCACTTTAAATTTTTTACTTGAAGAGAAGAATCAATGGTGGTGGGAAACCATATTTATGAAAGGGGAAGGAGGCAGTTAGTATAAGAATGTAATTTTTTAAAAAGGTTTTTGCCCTCCAAATCAAAAGGGAGATTGGGGATCCAGGAGCTTCCAGAAGATTCTTAAGAATATCAAGCTCTATATTGGAGACGAACCAGAATTTTAACCACTAGACCCCAGAGAGGGACGCACTTATTTTCTTTCCTCAGTCACAGTGAATTAATCTTTCAGAAACTGTTAAATCAGTACACTTTATTTGTTTGAATTAATTGATCGAGAACTAGTGATTGTACTAGAACTAAACACACTTGTTGGCATCCGTCTTGAGGAAACCTCACAACTTTTTGTGGGAGGGTGTGTCTCGAAACTTGGGAATCACTAGCTTGGTGGAAGTATAGATTGTAGGTGTGAGAATTCTATAACTACTAAAACTCCATGAGGCAAATGAGGTTTTTACGAAATACTTTCAAACTATTGACCTTTTGGCCAACACGTCACTATAAATATATTACAGAATAAAAATGTGATGTGATTATTTACAGAAACTAGACTTAAAAAGAGCAGATCAGTGGATTATTTTCTTCACTTTACTAACTAAAGACAAATAATAACTAATTAGGAGCCCAAGATTGCAAGACTTGGTTTCGAAATTTTCCCAGTACTAATAGTCTTCAAAAACATTTCCTAAAACCAACAAAATTAAATTTCCCTGAATCGATTCGAAGTTTTTATTTCTTTCGATCTTTCGATTTGATCTTTTTGAAATCGCTAGAAAAAGAATTGATACGCAAATCAGATCGAGGCCTTTGAATCGATCCAAAAAATCGATTAATCGAGGGTAAAGAATCAGTTTTCGAAAAGATCGAGCCAAGATCGAACATCCCTAGCGGATTACACTCGCTCGAAATCCAGCAAATACCTAGTTTTGAAATGTCTGCGTTGCGAAACCTGACGTCACGCTAGCGACTAGCGAGAGGATTCAACTCACCAGCAAAACATCTTGCGAGATAGGACTTGTCTATCGAGTTGTGCAATATAAAACAAAATGGACGCACCTTTCTCTCTCCAATTGCAGCTTTTTAAGAGTTATTTCGGTTGGAAGAAAAACGCCACTGTACAAACTATATGAATAAAAGGAAAATATATTATGGTTGTATTAGATTCACTAGATTTAGTAAAACCAATTCGAGTAAAGCGGTTTGTTTATGTTCAAGCGAAATACATTAACTTAAATTACATTCCAAATTAACTGCCTTCTTAGCTCAATTTGTAGCATAGGTTTCTACTAATATAGAGGTCACGGGTTCAATTCATATTTTATCGTGTTTTTAATTAATCTGATTGTAAAAAGTAGCTTTTCGAGTCAGAAATTGACTTAAATCTTTATAAAAACATAGTTGATAGTTGTTTCTATGTAGACTAACCCGATAGTATTATTTTAAATAGCTAACGAGCTAAATTAAACGCTGTACATTAACGGAAAATAAATTTTGTCATTCAAATAAACTTTACAGTCTCGGCCCTATAAAATGTATAGCTTGATAAAAAAAAAAGTTACTAGTAACATTGTGCAGGATTCCGAAGGCATTCTAAACAATAGTATGCCAATTTAAATCTGATGGTAGCACATCTGTGTATTGAGCTAAAGCTCCCGGTTTCGATTCTCGACACAAACGAAGAACTTATCATTGGTGAAATTGGGACTTCAAATTTTTCAGTGACGAGTTAGGTCAGGGGGACTGGATGTTGTATCTATTCTTAAATCAGTCGGTTCGGAAAGTAAACGTCGTTAAATATCCCAAATAAATACAATAATTGTGTAAAATCAATTTTTTATTGGAAGAACCTTATCTGCCAGCTAAAAAAAAACTGGATAGTACCTTCACGTATTCATACGTCAAGTCATGAAATCTACAGCTGTAATTTTTTACTTATAAAATAACATAATTAATAATGTGAAATGTTATCTATATTGATAGCAATAAAAAGTTTGAATTTTCCAAACGTATCTTCCTACCAGAATCCTACTATAAAGTCTGTTCACCGTAGGAATAGTTTTCTGAAAGGCCTTTTTCCTTACCAGAAAGCTATTATATAGTAGGATATTGGTAGGAAAAAAGACCTTTCAGAGAGTAATTCCTACCGTGAATGGAGTATATCTATCTCGGCCGCGAGAACTGTTCAAACCGGTTTGGAGTGGGTCAGTTAGTGTGAGAGAGCACACAATAAGTTATCTTTTGTTTGCTTTGTTAAACGTTTCCTTAAGATTCGGACGGAAATCTCGAGGTTTTGCAAATCTCTCTTTCAAGTAGTACTGTGTATTATCACCTCATTAGAGGTGCGCTACTGTAGCTATGGCAGTCACCACACCGACTCCTCTCACCTCTTCTATACTTCCACCCCTTTCAGAGTACCCTTAATATGAGTATAAACCATCTAGAACTAAGCTATTTCTTTTTTACTGTTTCATTCAGCACACAGGCTATTAACAACTTAATCTGATTGGTTAGAGATGAGGAAGGTAGCTAAGAGGAAGTGAACCCGCATTTGCGTGGAGTGAAGATGGGAAAGTAAGATTGATATATAATTGGTGGAAAACCGTTAAATGTATGTATGTATATATCAATATATATATACATTTAATGGGAAAATCATCTTCAATTCACGCAGACGAGACTGGAACCTCGACCTCCCCATCAATGGAGATCAAACCAACGGCAAGCAACGGCTAGAACACCGCTGGGGGCAACTAACCTTTGTAAACAAATATTTGCTTTTTCTCGACACCTCGGAGTGAGAATATTGTGATCGTCAAAAATTCAAAATCGAGATTTTGATAAATGTAAACGTTTCATGACTCTCTGAAAAAAAAAAAAGTTGGTTTCGCAATGTTGACTGTCTGTCTGTTTGTATCTTGGCTTGGGCTAGAGCCGAAACCATTTTACCGATTGGGCTAAAACTTTGTATCTGGGGTTTTATAAGGGCCCCCCGAAGGGTTTTTGGAATTAAATATCCAACCCTAAATTTTAGGGTAGTTTATTGAAAGACAAAAAGAGAATAAATCTATTTTCTCGAAATTCTCTCTAACAATTTTGATTAAATTTTATATCCAAACACTGTTTATCATTATAAACACGATGAAAATTTTAATTTTCTCACGAACATGAGGGTACTTTACGTAGGGGAGATTTTCAAAGTTTCATAATTTTTCCGCAACTATTTGAGATACGTAATCACTTATCATTGTAAAGTTGTAGTACTATTAAAGATAAAAATCTTTTATTTGAAATATATCTTTATAAAACCAATAAGTTCTGAGATACAAACAAATATTTGTACTTTTTAATAAAGGCCTTTGAAAATTAATTTCATTCTTATGGTCTTGGGTTAACAAAGATGTTTCTCTTTTCTCAATTTTTGAGAACAGTGTTCCTAGTTTATAATGCCATAGAGTAAGTAACAGTGTATATTATTTTATTCCTGATCTTAGGTGTAGTGTTTCTACAACAATGTGTATAACTATTATTTTGTTTCACGAATCTTACAAGTTTTTAGTAAATGTATATTTTAAGATAAAAAGGAGAGAAAGTCTGCGCGGTGCACCGTACCATTTATTTTGTAGTACTAAAATACAACATTTCCTTTACCTCTATGGTTTGTGGACCTATAATTGTTGAAGACACTTTCATTATTATTATTATTATTATTATTATTATTATTATTATTATTATTATTATTATTATTATTATTATTATTATTAGCACCGCGTCTTACTACCCGTTCGGGTTATACGCACTTACGCTAATGTGCAATGGTAGGGTGATTGTGAGATGAAATGGAGGACCTACAGTTTAACGTGGAATCCGAACCACGGTGGAGGCCTGGCATTCCTCACATTCACAAGTTGTTTTTACTAATGTTAATGTGTACAACAAGATCCCTAAATTCTGTACCCTTTTTTAAAAACAACCTGTATATTATACATGTGTGGATGTGTCATTTCTTAAAAAAATGAAGCCTTGAATTAAAATAATATGATATTTTCAGGGGACAGAATTAAAAGCTTTGACACACATGCCCACCCTCACCTAAAGTAAATTTCTGGATGCACCACTGAATCTTAATATCTTCAAAATTAATCCTTCTATAAGTAGGAAAAGGTCTTGTTCGTCTATAAAACATGAATAAAAATATTTAGAGAAAGCATTTTTATCTCTATTATTTTCTTAAAAATGTTGTTGTGCTACGTAAATATCTTTAGTTGGTAACAATGTCAGTAGACCAACTCATTGATCACTACGAAATTTTCGAACTATAGTCTGCACACCATTACTTAGAAGAGGAAGAAACTTTCGGGTATCTCCTTCTCCCTTACACACATTCAAAGCAGCGTGAAATTTTGTCAGTGTTCACTAATTTGTATGAATATATTATATACATCAATGTATGTGATAGTTAAATGAAATAATTAAGTTAATAAAAGCAAGGAATAACATAATTAAGCTCGATACTCATGATTTGATTCTTTAAATAAATTTATGTAGGCTAATATTTAC
Source organism: Timema genevievae (assembly GCA_902155825.1). Classification (NCBI taxonomy): domain Eukaryota; kingdom Metazoa; phylum Arthropoda; class Insecta; order Phasmatodea; family Timematidae; genus Timema; species Timema genevievae. The sequence goes on along the minus strand of CABFWO010001452.1, from coordinate 122,028 downwards.
TATGATTTTGGAAGAAAGTATATTTTAAAGAACTTTTCTTACCAAAATCTGGGTATAGGAATTCCTTCCTTCAAGCTTATAACCTAACTGATAGTTTGAACGTAAGACTTACACAAAGTGTATCATTAAAATGAATGCAATAAACTGTTAGCTACCCCTTATATCATTATAGTATCGACCTTGCATCATAATAGGGTTTATCTATCTTATTCTGAAACAATATACAAGCTAATATTCAACTTTAAACCCATTGCAGCCTTAGTAGAATGTGAACAATATGCGTGATACCTAGGTATTTTTATATATCAAATATTTTACTCGTATTCTTACACGAAACTGAATTGTATATCCCTTAATGTTTATTAATCCAAATATGATATAATAGGTACGTCACTATTTTCAAACAATAACAATTTTATGCACAAGAGACATGTTTCAACACAAGAACATTGAAACAACCCGTTACATCTGTAGGTAGCCTCAGAGTCAAGCAGATGACAAACTTGAGCGTCCACACTTTTGTCCTTTACAAGTGGTGTGTTTATGCCCATCCAGTATAGTATAGAGTTCACTGGTCACAATCAGTTCGTCATTTTAATATTTTAAAAAAATCATTTCCTGAGATCTAAGGACATTATCTCACTTCACACAGGATAAAATATATTGTAATAATTTAAATCCGAATACATTGCTTAGAATTGGTAGTACCTTATCTTTTTCGCTCTATACTAAGCCATTCAAGTCATGAAGTAAATAATGCTTTTATTTCTCTGTTTGGAAATTAACAATAAGAAGCGACTGTGATTCACTCTGAGCCACCGCATTCTTGTTAGGGAACTAGTCGGACAACAGGAGCCGAATTCACCCGTGATAAGCCGAGAAAAAAATGTGAGCATCAACGAAATAAAAGGAAGACCAGTTGTTTGGTTTCCGAATAAAATAATTAAAGAAAGACAATTGACTGATAAAATAGCTGAAATTTGATGGGAAGGTGAAAGCGTCTTATTTGATCTATTGTCAGTTTTGAACTCCCGTTTATCTGAATCAAAACAACTCTGCTCTTCCTCTTTCCATCCACACTTTCACTACATACTCTAATCGAGTAACGCGAGATCACGTCATCTTGTTAGCCGATTAATTCCCAAAGAGAACGCACTAATTAGCAGCGTCAAATCGTGACATCATTGGCTCAAAAGATTAAACAAGTGAAACAACTCGCTTCGTGTCAAATCGAAAGGATTATTATTGCTTGAAATAGGTAATTAAGTGGCTGAGGTTATTCAAAGTGTTGCTTATAATAATTCCCACGCTCTGATAGATAATATAAATATAATAGGTAATCTTAACATCTTAATTTAACTTAAAATAAAATATTGAAAACTTGACATTGAGCTTGCTATTTGGGAACGGCTATCACGGTGGACAAATAAAACAATAATACGGTACTACTCTATTTAAAATACAAAATTATTTAATTATATCAAATAACGTAGAGGACTGCTAGATTTGTCACAATAATAAGGTAGATATTTATATATACAATTTATTTATATTACTTTATTACAATTTACTTATGAGACAAAACAGTTTCTATCTGATAGTAAATATTCTTTCTTTTGAAGAAAGGAGAAATTGCTGAAATAACACTGACACACTATTTCTGTTCCTAGCTCACTATTTCCTCGAATATTTACCTAAAATGTACTATGTATAGCCAACCACTGAATTAGGGTATTTGAGACAGTTATATTATTCTGATACCCATACTATTTTAGATACTTTTATTTTCTATTGAGCACCTCTATGGTCTAGTGGTCAGAGTTCCTGGCTACAGATCAAGAGGTCCCAGGTTCGATCCTCAGCACTTCCGAAATTCATCTGTAAAACAGTGGACTTGGAACGGAGTCAAACTCAGCCTCCTGTGAATTGAGAAGCTACTTGAATACAAAAGTAGCGGCTCAGATTTAGAAAACTGAGATTATGGCTGGAGGGCTCGTGCTGACCACATAAAACTTGCTATCCGCAAATGTTGGCACTATCATCGCTGATGGTAGGGGCCGATCGGTCAGTATATTTCGCTTGCAGACTCATTCTATAAAGTTTTTTATTTTTATCTTCTGGGTATTAAGAAAGATATTCTATTAAAAGTCAACAAAAAGAGAACCATTCTAGTGACAGATCTATAAAGAAAGGTCAAATGAATGGGATTATTGAGTGATGTCATATAAGGTAAAGGAGAAGCTAAAAATAAACCAAGGGGATGTTGAGTGATGTCATATAAGGTAAAGGAGAAGCTAAAAATAAACCAAGGGGATGTAATAATTATTAACTTATGACCTGAAGCAAGGAAAGAAGATGAAGTTTCAGCATATAAATAAGAAAGCTGTTTATAGGAATTTCGGAAGAACTTAATTTTGGACAAAGCAATGGTCACGTTGAAAGCTAGAACCAATAATAATAATAATAATAATAATAATAATAATAATAATAACAACAATAAAGTTGTAAGAGTCTATACTTTTACTATGTATAGTAAGACTTTGATTGTGATCACCCTATTCCAAAAAGTATAAACCTTGGTAATTATTATATATATATATATACGTTTTAGTTAGCATGTGTTTAAATAATTTGTTTATATTGAATCAGTATATTGGTCGATTTTTTATTTGCTGCTTTGAGGGAAGGTAATTTCATTATCTACCAGTTTCGTTTTCACACGTTCTGTTTTAGTGTAAGCAATAGTGATAATTCTAGGTATTGATGGTAGTATCGGTCTACATATATACCTATACACTTATTTGAATGCAGTTTTGTTCCATTGCTAAACGAAGATTGAAAAATGCTATTAGATTTTTCTAGGTTACACAAATAACTAATTTTTTACGGAGTTTTATTTAAATATATCTATTTTAACCAATGTTGTCACAAAAAACCCTATATTTTCTAAAGTTATCTAATGACAAATTGTTTCACAAGTGGTTTGGCTAGAATCCTGTGTACAGCTTCAAAAAACATTTAAAATCAAACAAACTACACTGATGATATACTAGCGCCTTGAAACCTTTAGTTGAACATCTATAATTTTTTTTTGTAAGGATGCTTATTATAAAATATTTATCGTAGTCAATGGTCGTGTTAACTTGATCTGTGATGGTCAATTATCAAACAGTAGACTCTCGCTACTGCGTCGGTCTATTTGTAAACATACTTGAAGACACTTGTAAACACCATCAAATATTAATGGGAAATTACAAATCTTTGTGTAGACCTACACATTCACGTACCTTTAAAAAAAATATATTTTTGGCATAAATAAAATTACCTGGTGATTACATTATGTGTATTAAAATGCAGGCATGATCCTTTATTCGAGAATATGACTAGAGCTCTGAATTATTATGTCAAGAAAATACCTTTAAAAACTTCTCAAAACAATGGATACCGTCTCACTTGGATCTCATAGGTAATTTTAAATTCAATCTCCCTTTTCTATTCATAGGTTAAATAAGATTGCGAACCATTTCTCTATAACTGCAGTGGGATTGGCTTCAAAATATGTTTTAAAGGGTTATTTCATTGACATTTCTAATTTAATTGGAATTTTTTTCTGAGAAAGTTATAAAAAACAATATAAAATATTCATATTCAGTCACTCAAAACAATATTATTTGATTTACAAATTTCAGGTTGGTTCATTTGGATTTGAAGGGTGCTCCACCCAAAATAGCATATTTGGAACAGGTAAGAGTTTTGCTATTTCGCAAGCTATTTGGCTAGGGTACCTATCCTCAAACTCATATATGCTTTTTTTTTTTTCAAACAAAATATTACTCAGGGTGGCCACCCAAACTTTATAGTAAAATTTCATCATAATTCACGATTTTCCTGGCAAAAATATTCTAAATTATTATTCCAAATTAAAAAAATATATTTTCCTTTGGAGTTGTGAGATGTTGAACAAATTATTCAGATTTTTTGTTGTTGTACAAAGTGTGTGGAATAGGCCCCCTACAAAATTTTAATACTTCAAGTATTATTAATATTCGGAATAGTCCTCCCCCAGAAAATATTCAAAATTTGGATACTCCTAAAATTTATTTAATGGTTCGTGCCTTGATTTTCTCAAAAACAGATGCATTTAGAACATTGTTTCCCTTCCAACCTAAGTTGATTACATTCCAACGCCGCACAACCACCCCTCCCTCTTTACCCCTATTATTTTGTGACCGCCCTAAAACTAATCTTTAAAAAGTATTATTTGTTCTAAAAACCAATGTAATACTGTCAGCGTAATCATACTAATAAAACTAGTAAAAATTAGTGTGATGATTGACACTGTTTTGTTTTTGTCATTTCTTGAATTTTGGGGGTTTTAAAATCAACTGGTAGGCAGTGATGCCAATAATTCAAGAAAAAAAAATACCTTACTTTGGAAAAGTGATTGAAATAAAGAATGTCCTCAATCATTAGAGCTTATTTTTAACGCTCTTTACAAATTGTCTCACGCCACTCCTGGAAGTGTTTAATTGCTTTAGAAGCTCTTTGGGGGGATCCATCCTCAGAAAATTATTTAAATTTGCATGCCGCTAGAAACTAGAATTTCTGACGGACTGCAACATTCAAGCATTTTTCCCAGGTTCCCCCCCCCCCCCCC
>CABFWO010001452.1:106827-117339 GCA_902155825.1 Timema genevievae | reverse complement strand
TTGCAAAAAATTAAAGCATAATTCCCAGTTTTCTTGTTTTTTCCGGTCAATGACCGCCTTGTTATTATTATTTAATATATTCTACTCAGTGAAAAAAGAAAGAAAGAAGGAAAAAAGGTATCTTAAAACTAAGTCATTATAGGAGATGGGTCTCACTCGTGAACACATAATACACCTCAAACTATTTTCTGAAGAATAATTGTGTTTAGAAACACACAATAATCGTCTACAATGACCAAATTTCTCATTTTTTTTCATGACAGAAACAACCATTGCAACAATTATATATTTTTATCATGTTTGAAGAAATCTTGAAAATTTACAAACAAGATTACATCACACAAGAATAGATCATAACTTGGAAAGCTGTACCAGTACTGCCACACCCATGTGTCAGATGACGTCACAGTATAAAATCCTTAATAAATATTTAAAACAAAATTGAATGTAAGAGAAACTAGGAAAGTGGAGACCTAGGGAATGAAGTTTGTGAGGATAATGTTAGCTGTCACCAGGAGGAACAAGATTAGGAATGAAGTTATCCGGGAAGGAGTTTGGTTACATGGAGTACATGAGATAGTAGAGGAAGCAAGAATGAGATGGTATGGACATGTAATGAGGATGGAAAAAGAGAAGATGCCAAAGAAAATGTTGAAAATGAAGTATGTAGCAAAAAGATCACAAGGGAGGCCAAGGAAGAGATGGGAGGAGCAAGATAACAGAAAGTGTGAAAATGAGAGGAGAAGAATGTAAGAAATTAAAGGAGGAAGAATGGTGGTAGGATAGAGAAAGATGGAGGCATCTTACTAAACTGATCCGGCCACAGGCTGGAAACTATTGATAATAATGACATGATGGTAGTAAAAATATTTAAAAACATCTTCTTATGGTGCGCTGCGAAGGTTTGTCACTATAGAGATTGGTACATGGTTCCAAAGAGTTTGGGGAGGTGTTCTTTCTTACGACACGATCATTCTTTTTGTCAATGAACTTATACCTCCAATACACCCTTCCCTCTGCCTCCTTCTTCAGCTCACAGAATTTTCTTCTTTCCTTCGAGTCATCCAATATTTGAATCCTCCTCCTTCCTAAGCTCCTCTTCCCCTCAACCTTTCCTTCTATGACGTCGTACAGAAGACAGTTCCTCCTAAGGAGGTGTCCAATCCAGTTTGCTTTGTACCAAAGAATCACATCCAAAATGGTTCACTTCTCACCCACTCTTCTTCGGACTTATTCATTGGTCACCCTGTCTGTCCACCTGATCTTCTCAAGTATTCTCAAGCAACACATTTCAAAGCTATCCAAGTATTTCTTTTCCATCTTTTGTCTTGTAAATGCTCAATATAAATTTAAATAAAGCGCTAGTGATAAACTAAATAAAACCCATGACAGGGAAATTAAGGCTTATAAAAGTTAGTGATATATCGTCAAAATATATATTTATTAATTTATTATTTACATACTATTATAAAAAATATTTGACTACTAATAAAACTTAGCACACCCTGAAACCACCTACACACCGCTGAGGATACATATACAACAGTTTAAGAAACTCACCCAAAAATAAATTAGCTCCTTGATTTTGATGGTTTCCACCCTTATTCCCCTCCTCCCCCCCCCCCACTTGACTATAAGACAGGAAATGGAATCAGGTGTCCTTGGCGTGTGTAATTAATTCTTGATTTTATGTTGTGGCAGTTGTTTCCTGCTTTGCGAGAATGGGGTGCCACTGGTCTGCTGCTAGAATGGGAGGACACGTTTCCTTACACCCGAGAGCTGTTGTCGGTGGGCTCCAATGGCCCGTCAAGCTCTTCGGGGGCTTATTCCGGGGAGGAGGCCCGCCAACTGTTGCAACTGGCCGGTGACAGCGGACTAGCAGTGGTGCCACTCGTTCAAACATTCGGGCATCTCGAGGTGATGGAATCTTAGCGAATAGTTGGTCAGTGGTTTCACCGTTTGGATTGGAGAATTAATTACATTAATTATTGTTTCTTCTAACGAGTCAACATATATTTTGTTATTTGGAACGAAAGAAAATATATTAGATAAAATAAAAGGTTGGCAAAAAGTAAAAGGGACAAATAAAGTATGTAGCCCGAACATTTTTTTTACACTATTGATTTTTCGATGAATGTTTTTTTCCTGCTTTCAAAAGTTTACCAAACAAATTTTTTAACCATTAATAAATATATTTGAATGACTTTCATTAAGGGATTTTGACACTCATTTCATTTCAGTTTGTGCTTAAACATGATGAATGGCGTGTGTTACGCGAAGTGGAAGCTTACCCCAGTTCCATGTGTCCGTCTCATCCGAGAGCTCTGCCCCTAGTTATGTCCCTTATAAAACAAATTGTCGAGTTCCATCCAGATATTCAATATCTTCACATTGGCGCAGATGAGGTAAGCACTCGCTCATCATGGGAGGGTTTTCTATTTTTATATTTATTGGTTGGTGCTGAGATATGAAAGGCTTCCTAATCATAAGATATCTGTGTCTGTGGCTGCGTGGTCTAAGGCGTCACTCTCTCAAAGATTGGCGATGGTGAGGAGGTCGGGGTTCGAATACTGGTCGGGTCTACTCGTGCTATTTTCCATAAATAGTTTCTCACTATTCTTCCACGTAAATGCTAGTAGATTACCTATAAAATACTTCCTTCCGCATTTCTATCCCATGAACAGCAGTGCCGCATTTAGAAATATAGCACCCCTCGGCACATGAGGTGGCACCCCACCACCCCTACCCCCCATCTTCACAACCCCCTCCCACCAAAACATCATACTGTTATTTATTAATGAACACAAATAATAATGTTGTAGGCCTATTTATTGCTACTATTTACAGTATATCCCCTATAACTATACGAACACTGTACAAAATGGTTGAGCTCGTCTTATGTTTGACACGGCTTCGCATATGAGTGACTCAATTACTAGCCGACAGATGGCAATAGTAGACACGATAGAACTCTAACAACACACTAGCACTTTAAAACAAACAAGCTTCAGCTACATCTGAGTCCGCGTTTATTGCTTCAGTGAGAATTATGTTCATTCGTGTTGAAGACAAGGGTTTCGGTTTCACATCCCGTGTTGTCGTACCTCGGAAAGGGCGCTGCTGTAAACAATTTGATTTTTTTTAATGTTGCGCACTTGAAAATCTCGCACCTTAGGCACATGCCTAGTCGGTAATGCGGCATTTCTGAATAAGTAGTAAGATACTGTGATTAAAAAAACACTATTTTATTGTAAATAAATATATTTATTTTTTAGCGCGTCGTCTTACTACTCGTTTGGGTTGTATGCTAATGTGTTAGGGATTATTTTGGAGGAACTGTATCTGCATTTGCGCGAGGACTGAAGAGTGGATAGCCATTTAGGGAAAACAATACTCAGTACACTCGGACCAGAATTCGAACCTTTATCTCGTCGTCACCGACATTCCAGTCTCTTGCGAGCATGACACCTTGAGACCATTCTACTAGCAAAGCAAGTATCTGTTGCTACGGTACTTGCGTGTGCGAAAGCTATAATGAGGGTGGAAAACTGCATCACACGAGTAATTCTTTTTTTCACGAGACAGGTATGGCACATGGGTCTATGTCCAACATGCGTGCGACGCACACAGAGCAACAAACATGGCCGCTGCCAGCTATTCCTGGAGCACGTGCTGGCCGTGGCCCAATTCGTCCAGGACACTTACCCCACCCTGCGGGTCATCATGTGGGATGACATGTTGCGGGGCATCGACACGTCCGTCCTACTCGGTGAGCTTGCCGCAACAAGATGTTTAAAAAAAGTTCATGGCGTCAGCCCACAGTCGAGCTATACCGACCGAGAGGCCGCCGCCGTTAGCAATGATAGTGCCAATGTTTGCGGATAGAGGGTGTCATGTGGTCAGCACAACAAACCCTTTGACTGTTAATCTCAGTTTTATAGACCAGAGTCACTACTTATTCATTCATGTAGCTCTTCATTTGTCCTCACGAGGCTGAGTTGACTCCGTTTCAGACCAACTGCTTCACAGAAAGCGCCGGGGATCGAACCCTTGTATAGTTTTCACTAAACCATTGATTTGTTTACCTTTTGATTTGACACCTTAACTTAGTCGATATTGTGTCGGCTAGTTTACCCTTTCACAGCGATGAACTATCCGACAAGGGATAGATGTTGTTTCTGTTCTAGATTTATGTTAAGCTATAAATTTAGTGCTGATATAATCATTCATTTCACAGAGGACACGTTAAATAGCTCAAATAAAATAAAATTAGCGGCTAGCTTTTAAAAATAGAAATATTACCATTGTAATAAATGTAAAAATTCATCACTCATCAAAGAAAACTTGAAAAAGTTTAAGTCAAGAAAAATTTAGAAATGTCTGGAAAATCTTTAAAAGTCAGAGGATTCTCTAATAAAAGTTTTGAAGCAACCCTGAATTATTTAAAGTCTGTTCATCGTAACTTTTTAGCTGAATAACAGTTGAAAAATCATATGCTTAGGTTTTGGGTTGCTAACACTGATCAAAGATCAATATTTTGTTGTAGATGACAAGTTTTTTTTAATCACATATTATATTTTACATTTAAAATAACATAAACCTAAGTTTTCTCTCACTATTTCATTACTTTTAATCATTTCTTTTTACCCAAACCGAAACAATATTTTAAACCAAATTAAAAGAACTTATTCTTTGTTTTGGAATGTTATCTATAATGTATCATATAGTGCACACATTAATACTTTTTAATACAGGTATCGTATTTATTAGGAAAAGAGAAAATACTTATTAATGTATATTCATGGTGGCTACAGACAGGGAAAACCTGGAAAAGTCGGGGAATTTTTGGAAGTCAGGGAAAACAAGGAAATGTCAGGGAATTTAACTAAAAATAAGGAAAAGTCGGGGAATTAAAAAATATGTCTAAAATATCCCAATAATTTCGCAACTAAACACTAAAATAAAAGTTAATACCTAAATAAAATAACATTTTAATTATTTAAATAACAGATAAAACTGTTTATGTTTATTAGATACAAACTTTTTTTTAAATATATGATCAATAATGAATCAAACAAAAGTCATCATCTACCATCAAAACTGGAAAAAAATAGGGAAAATTGAAAAATGTTGCCTGGAAAACCTGGAAAAATCAGGGAATTTTTAAAAATATGTTCTGTAGCCACCCTGTATATTTTTATCCACTGTGTGGTTGCACCATTGTAAAGAACTTGTTTGCGTCATGATCTATTCCATGGTTTAAGTTTGTCATTCACCATTTTGAAGCTATATTTGTTAAGAGTTTTTGTGAAAGTGCTGTGAATATTAATTTTTTTAAGTAGAATAAAACTATAAATAAGCTTAGTGCATGACCTCAAATAAATATAAATAATATTGGCCTAAATTACTGTGGTCAACTATCACATTGATACATTACCATACGTTTTTATTACAGCTGTCCAAAGAGGATGCCAGCTGTTGGCGTAGGGATACACTAGGGACTATTTCTAGTAACTTTTTGAGCTGTCACCCAAGTAAACTCGAGTGGTGAATGTACTCTAGGTCAGCTGTATGGTACTCTATAAGCAGACATGTCATATTTGATTCAATATGGCTCCATTTGTTTTTTTCAAGAGTACAACTTTGGCCGGTATATCGAGCTGATGGTGTGGCATTACCAGCCTGCGGAAGCCTTCCAGCTCTTACCAGGTAAGGGGAGGCGGTACCTACCAACCTCAAATTATAAATAAAAATGTAACTTGGTGAGACTACAACTAGGCTGGAGAGGGTTGCGTTGGGAGGGAGTAACTATTACTTCTGAAGGAGGTATTAAACATTCTTGGTGAGACTCCACCTTATAGTTCAAATCCAGTCGGGGTCGACGAATTTTTCTCAAGCGATAACGATCTGTATCACAACTTCCTTCAGAGGGGAAGTAAAGCCGTCGGTTCTATGCCGATTGTGGTGTGTGAAAGAACCCTGGAAGGTATATGAACATACCTTTACTGGCAAAATTTGTAGACCTTTTCACTCTCGCTCATAGAAATTCTCGTTTGCTGATATAATCAGTAGGTTCAGAAAGTGTGTGTTAAATACCTCATATAAAATATATCCTAGCAATGGGAATCATGACGTGTGACGTGCGCGGATTGTCCGCAGAGCTGTGGGACAAGTATTCGAACGTGTTCACAAGCATGTGGGCGGCGACGGCGTTCAAAGGGTCGACAGGCAGTTGCCAACTCCTGCCCGTCATACAGCACCACGTCAGTAACCACGAGCAGTGGCTGCTGGTACTCGGACAGGAGGCTGGAAAGTTCCAGCATTTCCGCGGTGTCGCCCTCACCGGCTGGTCCAGGTGAACTTTCAGTTGAGGGGGCCCAGGAGGGGGACATAACTTTGTGGTCGTACAATTGAGACTGTTTTGGCCTCCAACTGCAAAAATGCAGGAAAAAAACAAAGTTTTAAAAAAAATGAAAATTAAATTAGGATTTTATCAACAGTTTCACAATTTAAAAAAAAAACTGCTTATCAGAATTAATTGGTGCAAATGAGCAATTGATTTCCATAATCAGTATCGGAAACTGCTTTTTTACTACTTTTTTTCCAGCAAAGTGTATTAATACCTGTTCAGATTTTACACATATTTACTAACTACACAAAAGTTCTAGCAAAGAGGTAGGTTAAGATAAAATGTACCCAAATTTGCATGGAGGGAGAGTGGAAAACCATTTAGAAAAACATACCCTCAGTACACTTGACTGGAATTTGAACCCCAATCTACCTGTAATTGTCAGTTTAGTCTCTTTCAAGAGTGACGCCTTAGACCATACGGTGATTGAAGCAAGTACCTCCACTACTAATCAAATTTAAAACATGTCCCCAAAGATTGCCTCCCTCAAAATAAGACATTGGTCACTAATCATCCATAGTTATTACACTAAGAGTTGTGGTCCCAAGTGTCTGTTTAACGTTGTGTGCTGCGCGCAGGTACGATCACTACGCCATCATGTGTGAATTGCTGCCAGTGTCCATCCCTAGTCTGGTGATGTGCCTGAAGGTGTGGCTGAACGGTTCTTTCAACTACAACCTTCACCTGAACACCGCCAAGTCCCTGGGGTACTCCGACACGCCTCTGCTGCTTAATCCCTACCCCAGGTCATTAGCTATTAGCCTGGGTCAAGATATTGTGCCCGGAACCTGTTTTTCTTTAATAGCTCCGTGTCTCACTACCCATTTGGTTTATACGCTTATGTAGTAATTACGCTAATCGTTTTATGGATGAGGAAGGTTGTATTTATAGTAAGTGTACCCGAATTTGCGTGGAGGGAGAGTGGAAAGCCATTTTGGAAAAAACATCTTCAGTACATCCGACTAAGATTTGAACCTCAATCTCTCTGTTCTCGGCAGTCTAGTCTACTACTTAGACCATGCGGCCACCGAAGTTGGTCTGGAGACTCTTACTGCTGGCCAACGCCTGGTGAATTTACTCAGTATCTTACTCTTTATTCTCTTATCTTGATGCGCACAAGTCTTTTATTTCCGAGTGACTCCCAAGAGAGCTCCTCAGAAAGGTCCTGAATATCAAGTCGAGCTGAGCTTGACTTCATTAAATATTACATTTTTTAAATTTTACTATTGAAAATAAAAAACCTTCCATTTCGTCAGCCCGCAATCGAGCCATACTGGCCGAGTGGCTTCCATCTTTTGGCGATGATAGTGGCAAATTCTGCGGGTGTGTTATATGGTAAGCACAACGAACCCTCCGACCGCTAATCTCATTTTTTAGACCAGAGCCACTTCTTGTTTCGTTCAAACCCGCCTCGGTGGCGTAGTTGGCTAACGCGCTAGTCGTGTTGAGCTCAACTGCCGAGGACGGGGAGATCGAGGTTCGAATCTCGGTCGGGTGAACTGGGGGTGGTTTTTCCTAAATGGTTTTCCACTCCCCCTCCACGCAAATATGGGTTCACTTCCTCTATATTCAACCTTCCCAATTCCTAACCCATTAGCGTAATTAGTACTTAAGCGTATAACCCGAATGGGTAGTAAGACGCGGTGCTAAATTATTATTATTATATTATTACAGGTAACAGAAATATTCCCCTCTTTCAAATTCCTTTCCATTAAATGTCACTTCCTTTGTTACATTTTAGTTTCTAGCCACCTTCATTGTCTTGTTCTTTTCCACGTTCATGTCCAGTCCATATATTTCCATCACTCTTGCCCATTTGACTAGTTGGTAAGATGGATTGGGCCGCATCTTATGTTGTTTCTTCCATAGGTCCACGGGCCGTACAGAATCATGGATTTGAGTCACAAGTTTGACACACCTAATGTTAGGCCTACCATTTACGAGTTTATTATATTAATGTTCCGTTTTGAAAATCCTCAGACCTCAACCGGTGGCGCAGTTACTATCATTTCCCGGCTGGAAGGTCATGATCGGGGTCGAGTGGTTCGCCAACTACAAGGTCAAATATCGCAGCATCGTCGAGAGCGACCAGTGAGTCTGATCTTTAAATAATTGACTGAAACTCAGATTACTTTGTTTTAGAGATGGGTTGAATCCTATGTTTCTTAAATTATAATCTTAAAAAAATTCTTTTGAATCTCAAATTTGAATTCAAATCCTCGAATTTTGTAAAATGTAAAATTTTGGTTAGTGTGAAAATATCTAAAATTCAATCTAAAAGAGTTTTAGTGCTATTGACAAATTATATGTTTTTCATGTCTACTACACTATAACAACAAAGACAACACTTTTTTATTAATAAATTAATTATATAATTTTATCATTTAAAAAAAAATTGTTTACCCTCCCAAGTACACAAGTCTATATATTTCCTTTTTATCAATTGCTTAAAAAAATATTTTATCAAATTAAGGTCTTGTGCGGACTGTCCTAATGGTGGATGCCAGATTTCGTGCTACTGATTTAGAGAGTAAATACCAGGGGGATAGTTAATTGATATATAGGAGCAGTGTACGAAAGAAAGCCACCACGCAGCGGGGGGACGAGCACTAGCTGAGGCATCGACCCGAGTCCTATTTACTCTAGTAAAGATTGCTGACACGACAATCTCACTTCTAAGCCATCTCTTGTTTATACATTACTTTTGTCGTATACTCTATCCAGTACTTTATTTTTTAATAAAACCCTTAAAAACCAGTTTCGATTACCTTATCTCAATCACTCTTTACCCTTCTCCTGCGACCATCCTTGACAGGGAGCACCCAAAGGAAACCAGGCAGCAACATTTAGCTACTATTTTTAATAAACAATAAAAATTCAATAACCATTGTAGGAAAGTAAACTCTTTNTTTTAATATTCACGTTCCAATTCACGGTTTAGGATCCTTAGACACCGTTGCCAACGACAATGTAAGTGTTGTAGCTAGATTAGTACCAGAAAGTCGCTAGATTGTCGCTAAACGAAAAATTAAAAGTCGTCAGTTTGTCGCCAAACCAAAAATGCATACATTAATCTGAACTTAGAGCTTTTCTGTAGACCGAAGCTATGCATTATGCGTTCTTGCAGTACGGTAGTTCAAAAATTAAAATTCTACAGCATTGAGATTTAAAATATTGAACGTGAACTTGACAGAAAATTAAGGAAAGTCGCCAGATTAGTTGCTAGACGCTAAAAATGAAAATTATTCATTTCAGATCCGTAAAAGCTGCTAGGTCTAGCGACAAAGTCGCTAAATTGGCAATACTGTTCTTAGATAAAACAAAGATTCACTTTTGAGACTTGGATTAATAAAATGATGGTTTTTGATCCATCTCTTGTGGATATGATGTCTTAAGAAACTTGGTATTTATTTGTGTTATTTTTCGCAGAGTGGAAACTTGGTTGAATCCGTGGCAGATCCAGAACAGTTTCACAAACCCCATGCAGATAGAGAGCATTGTACCGGCTTTCACTGAGTAAGTGTTGATGACCATTCTATTGGTGGGGTTCACTCGAAATGGAAGTTTACTTTTCCTCTGTAATCATCTTTCATTTTTATCATTCCTGTCGACATCTGTGATCTTGAGGTAAATTGCTTTTCTCGTGTGCTGATATAATCAGTCGGTCCAAAGAGTTCACGTTAAATATCTCAAATAAATTTATAGTTCCTTGGTCATGATATAAGCATACAAACTCTTGTACTATTTTAAAGGTAAACTATTCGATGATCTATCGATGGAGCCAAGGGTCTTGGCATTCATGGCCCAATAATCTACCATTGGTGAAATCGTATTTTATTTGGAAGAAAATACAGGAAAGGTGGATAGAAAACATATGGAAGGAACTAACACAATATGACTTTTACAATGAAACGAACAGCATAGTTCACATTTTACATTGCTGCCACTGGACAAAGAGGTAATGGCTCCCTCTTGAAGAAAATCGATCGTCACTGCTCATTCCCCCGGCCGAGGTTTCATTCTATCGGAACTCAACAGGAGGGAGTGTGAAATGCACAAAGCAGCTTCCTAAAAATGGAAACAAAAAAAAAAAAAAAAAAAAA
>CABFWO010001452.1:81217-106754 GCA_902155825.1 Timema genevievae | reverse complement strand
AAAAAAAAAAAAAAAAAAAAAAAAAAGAAAGGGAGGAAAAGGAAAATTTAACCCATTTCCTGGTGCGCACAAAGGATAGCTGTCTGCATAAGCCTGGCAGCCATTTTACTACTCATATACTTTTATCCGACAAATATTTTCGCTAATTTATGTTCTCATTTATTGCTTTATTCATGGTCATTCAATAGCATTGAATTGGTAGCTATATCTATCAGCTTTAATATGAAGTATTCACACTGGTTAAAAGTTCAGTGGTTCATTGATAGATGGCATTACAATAGCTTATTTCAATGAAACGTCCATTTGCACCCGCCCCAAGGAACATATAGGCAAACATAGGTGTTTTTCAACGCCCACACCAGGGAAAGGATTAAGCTTAAGTTGGAACAATGTTCTTCTTTTTATTGTAAAAGCCATATTTTGTTCACGCTCGTTTATTTATTTAAATATCCCTTCCTCCTGTTATCTTCTTCCTAATATTGGCATCATCAACTGTTTCCAGTCTATGGCTGGGTCAATTTAGATAAATTCCTCCATCTTCCTCTTTCCTTCCACCATTCTTCCTCCTATAATTTGCTTCCATTCTTCTCCTTTCACTTGTACACTTTCTGTTATCTGCTCCTCCCATCTCTTTATTGGTCTCACTAATTAACTATAGCAAATTGAATATTTTGATTTTTTTTTAAACATCTCCTATAAATCCCAATATTAGTCTTAAGGTGAGGTGGAAGGGGACTCCATAAAAGGCCTGTGATTTTGCACTTTTTATACCAAAAACATTTATTTGTCCAAAATAAATAAAATCTTGCTCCAGTAGCAATGTTTAGTTTAATTTTCTTCACGCGTTGACCTCAACAATTGTTGAATATCTGTCGAGGGTGTCCTGACATTTAGTGGCAAATTTTTCTCTTCATTTAAAGAGTTTGTCATCTAATGCCGCTACGCTCTTGACAGATATTCAACAACTGTTGATGTCAACGCGTGAAGAAAATTAAACTCTATGTTTCTACTGGAGCAATATTGTATTTATTTAGACCAGAAAAAAAAATCTATTAAAATTACAAAAAACACAAGACTTTTGTAGCATCCTCTTCCACCCCATCTTAATCAAAGAAATTTGTATTTTTAGATTGAGGAAATGTCAGCAATTTAATTTTTTTCCTAGTTTCTGTGGCCGTCTGGAAGCCTAATTGTTACCATTAATCAATAACGAGGAAGTGAAGGTTTGACCTGTATTATATTATTTATCTTCTTACAGTCTTTTGTTTGAAATGTCATCGTTGGAAAACTACCTCCGCATACATATGGAAGAGCTGCTCTACAGTGCCACTATTGACGAGTGGTTCGGCACTCAATTGGAACCCCTCAAGATTCGCCTTCGTCAGCTAAAGAAGGATGCAGAATCTCAAGTGCTTCTAGGGGCCCGAGCGCGAGGCTACAGTAACACTGGCATCTGAGTGCTAGAGGCTATGACGGTCTAACTGTAATATCCTATATCCAAGGTTGCATGCATTAACACCAATTATTTTGGTGGAGCCTGGTGTGAGAGGGTGTGAGAATATAACAGTAGGAATGCATCAAAAAGCCATCATTTTAGGAGGCCCTCTTTGAGGGTATGGTTGTGTTGATATGGCTTTGTTTCGATCAAGTGTATGTTTGAGGATATAAAAAAGTAATGTTCATATTTACATGAGTGTGAGGCTATAAAAGAGCAATGCTCATAGTCACCTGAGTGCGAGGTTATAAAAGAGTGATATTCATAATTACCTGAGTGTGAGGCTATAAAAGTGTAATGTTTATAATTACCTGCATGTGAGGCTATAAAAGAGTAATTCATATTTACCTGAATAAGAGGCCTGCGTGCGAGGCTAGAGTTTGATTAATATTATGGCAGAGCCAAGTGTTAAAAGATAAAGCAATTTGAGAAGGGAGGAAAGTTAAATTTATTTTAAGCACCCCACAAGCTGACGTCCAATGCACATTGTTGAAAAAATTACACAAACTAACCATTTTAATTAAAATACACCTTATATGCATGGTTAATGAGGAGGGATATTATGTTGTGTTTTAAATTGTGATTAATTTATGTTGGACAGGTTTGTAAGGGTATTCCTTGAAGTATTTTGTCGAGGTTTTAAATTAACACCTCAAAAAAATTAATTTTGAATTAAAAGAGGTTAATATTAAGTAGTCTCAATTTAATGCTTGTTTTACTGAAAAATTGGTAGGGGTGTGGAAAGGTCGATATTTTTTAATGCGAAGCAAAGTGTGAAACATGCGAAGAAAAATCGAAGCCAAAGTTGAAGATAAGATTTTTGTTTTTGTTACATAACACTGCCCTTAATTTTTAAATTAGCGCTTAATGCATCTAGGTAAATAAAAAAGTTTGGAGAAAAAGCCAAAGAGTACTAATATTTTATATTGGCATATCTAAATTTATTTATGATTATGTTTTAGATGCCATTTAATCACTAATTGGTATTAAAATACTGTTTAGTAGTTGATCAAAAGTGATTATACTTTGAAATATCACATATTTATTAGGGGTGTGTGAAACTTCGAAACTTCGACTTGGCTTCGAAACAAACATCATATTCGACTTCGCTTCTAAACAAATTCTGGCTTCGAAGCTTCGCCAGTAAAAATAACGATAGCTAAAATATTCGATTTATGTTCAATTATAGCCATTCTGAGTTGTTTTATACATTACAAATTAATATTCATATGGGAAAAAAACTTAAGTAATTTAATTGTAAGTTGTGGTAGTAGCTTGCTGATTAACATCTAAATTATTACAAGCAATGGTGCAATAAGATATTTTTCAAGTAATCTTAGTGTATAAAGTTATATAAATAACCATAATATAGTATTTTTCTAAGTATAAAACAACTAAAAGAAAATATTCGAACTTTGATTCGGCTTTGAAAATATTTCATATATTCAATTCGGGTTTGCCTTGAATTTAAAAATTTAGTAATATTTGGAAGAAGGCACATGGAAGGTTGATGAAAACATATAAAAGGAACAAACTCAATATGGCTTTCGCAACGAAAAGAAGAACACAGTTCACACTTTACACTGCTGCCACTGGACAAAGAGGTAATGGCTGCCTCTTATAGATAGTTGATCATTACCTCCCAATCCCCCAACCTCTTTTCACTTTTTGAGGTACCTAATTTGTTATATTTGGAAGAATATTTAGTGACATATTTTTGAATCTTTTAATTATATAAGTCTATCGAAGTTTTCTTCTCACTTCGAAATGTTTTGAAGATGAGAATGTTATTGGGGTTGAAGCGAAAGCGAAAGCTTCTTCGAATTTGACTTTGACATTTTCAAAACTTCGCAGACTCTTAGAAAAATCAGTTGTGATTGTGAATTAGGATAATCAACTATCCAGCTTCAATTTTCATAGCGTCATCTTTAGTTTCTCCTCGTTATATAGGTAAAACCATTTGGAAAGGGGGATAGTGGGGAAAAAAAACCTTTAAAAAAAATACAGAGTAGGGGTGTGAGAAGTTCACTGTTTCAATTTGAAGCGAACCTGAATTGAATACTTATAATTATGAAATATTCTCGAATCCAAATTAAATTTTGATTTTTTTTTAATGTTTGAAAATTATTATATCGTGCTTATTTATATAATTAATTTATAAACTAAAATCGTTTAGAATAGGAGCTACTTGAATAAATAGGTAGTGGCTCCGGTCTAGATAACCGAGATTAATGGCCAGAGGGTTTGTTGTGTTGACCTGATGACACCTTTTTATCCACAATTGTTAGCACTATACATTGCTAATGGTGGTGACAGCTCGGTTAGTGTAGCTCAATCGTGGGCTCGCATTATGGAGTTTGTATTGCACAGTGTTTCATTCTAAGTTTATATATCCCGTTATTATCACAACGTGCTTTTCAATCATTTTAGATTTTTTTTCAGACAGATATTAATTGGGAATGTATATAACAGCCGAGATTGGCAAATGATTGAACATAAATTAGTATTTTGGGCTGGTAATATTTTTATTCGCAAAGCTTCGTAATTGTCGAAGCAGGATTTTTTTTTTCTCCCAAGGCTACTCATAATAATTTTTTGTTATAAAACATATTAAATCTTACGTAATTATATATTATATACATATAAGTAGAATGGAGAAGAAGATACCAAAGAAGATGTTGGCTATTGAAGTGGAGGGGTAAGAGGCCACGAGGAAGACCGAGGGAAAGAAGGGAGGGTGAAGGATAGGTGGTGGGGAGAAAGGATATGTCGGAGAGTCTTGCGTTCCAAACGTAATTATATTTAATATATTTTTTTCCATGTGAATATTAATTTATGATGTACATAACAACACTACAAGGTGACTAAAGTCAAAACATAAATGTGTACTTTAGCTTTAAAATAGAGTTATCGGCGATGCTTCATAATGTTATAATTTGTAATTAAAATAAATATATAGTCAAAGTATGACAACTATTTGAAGCTAAATCAATGTTTCAATGCTTTGCACACCCTTATTGTTTATAAGATTCATAATAAATTGCTATAAATGGAATCATCTATTTTTTTGAATACAAATTTTTTTTTCTACTCTTGAATCTTTAAAAAAAATGTAAATTTTTTGTAAGAGTTAAGATATTTAAAATTTAATTTAAAAAAAGTTGTGTAGTAAAGTTTGTTGTTACTCACGTAGTATATTTTGTTTATCATGTTTATTACGTCATAAACAACAAAGATAATAAATTTTTTTAAAAGTAAATTAATTAAATTAATACACTTATGTCTTTTTTTGTGATTTTGTTATTTTACCAACTACACAAGTCTAAATTCCTTTTTACCAATTGCTTTGAAATTGTTATTTGAAATTAAATTAATAGTAATAGTAATAGTAATAATAATAATAATAATAATAATAATAATAATAATAATAATAATAATAATAATAATAGTGATGATGATAATAATAAAATAAATAAAAATTAAGATTCAAATAAGAATTTAAATAAAAATATAAATAAGAATTTAAATAAAAATATAAATAAGAATTTAAATAAAAATAATAATAAAAATATAAATAAAAATAAAATATTCTATATGCTTTTTTTGAGATTTTTGCGAATCTCAAAAATCTCAAATATCATAGGATTCAAGGTATTCGAACGTCCCACCTCTATAATTTACATCACATGACAAATACATAATTTGGTTTGGTCCTTCGACATGAAACTGTGTTTGTGAACAAAGAGTGGTGATGCAGAATATGTTTCGCTTGTCCTCACGTCACATCTAACATATCCATATATGTATCCATGGCAACTGAGTAATAAAAACATTCCAGTGATATATGTTTTGTTGTTTCTACTTTGTTGTCAATCTCAGGTAACACCTCTTCAGGAAATTATGTTCTTAAAAAAAAAGTAATTTTAAATTGATTAATGGTATGTAATGATATATATCTTTGATTATTATATGATTGATATTGACTTAGTTACAGTCCGATTTCGATAGGAAGTGACTTTTTTTTAACATTATAAAAGTTACTAAAACAATTTTTCATATATTCATACATTTGCTCATGTGATATTTTATTTTTACTTTTGATAAATATTATCAGTACCTATAAAAATAACACTAATAATATAGTAAAATGTTATGAGTGTTGACCTAAAAAAAATTAGTATTTTCTAAAAGTTTCTTACCACCAGAATACAACTGTATGTTTAATCTCCTGTCACAGGTCGATAAGTTAATCTTGTATCACATATATACATAATCACACCGTCCCCCTATGGGGTAGGAAATAAACTTTGCATATAGCTCAAAAAAAAACCAATAGCTTCATACTTAATTCAACCTCACTATTTTTCTCCACAATTACCTATCCTTGCATTCTCCCTTCGCTTCAACAACATCCATACACCGAGTCATACATGCTCTTTTATTATTAAAACTTTTAATGTTTCTCTTTTTCAAACATTCGTCTGCAACATTTAGCCACGTCTTACATAGCCTACCCCTTCTTTTTGATCCACACACTCTACCTTCATATATTCACTTTGTCACTTGATTCACATTCTCTCAACCTGCCCAAACCAACATAAGACACTTCTATCACATTGACCTGTTGGATTCCCTTTCAAACTGCACTTCTTCAGCACCCATTCACTACTGATTATGTCCACATGATATTCATTTCAAGAGACCGCCTCTGTGGTCTAGTGGTCAGGGTTCCTGCCTAGAAATCCAGAGGTCCTGAGTTTGATCTCGAGTGCTTCCAGATATTTCTGTGAAGCAACAGGGTCTGGAACGGGGTCAAACTCAGCCTCGTGAGGACAAATGAGGAGATACTTGAATTAAAAAGTATTGGCTCCGGTCTAGAAAACTAAGATTCGTGGCCGGATGGTTCGTTGTGCTGACCACATGACACCCTCCATCTGTAAATTGTAGGTACTATCTTCGCCAACATATGGCGGCCGCTCGGTCAGTATAACCTACTTGCGGGCTGATGCTGTGGAGATTTTTTTTTTCGAAATATAAATTGAAAACAATTGGTGTGTGTATGTTTTTTTTTAAAGAATCCTACAGAGAGTAATCAAACCAGACATTATTAATGGTCTTGGTTGTCTAGTTGGTGCTTAAAATAACAATCGCAGCTTATTTTCACCTCACGCCACCCTGAAGAGTGGCTTTGGATGTCTGAATAATCCTGGTGGGGAGGGGGGCTGAGCCCCATGGAAAGGGACGAGATCTCGG
The DNA here is from genome assembly GCA_902155825.1 of Timema genevievae. Lineage (NCBI taxonomy): Eukaryota > Metazoa > Arthropoda > Insecta > Phasmatodea > Timematidae > Timema > Timema genevievae. Next base: position 100,006 of record CABFWO010001452.1, on the reverse strand, counting down.
GACTCAAGCTAGATGAGGAGTTCAGGAAAAGTTTGCTGCATATAAAACCTTACGTGTACGCACTTTCCACATCGCAAAGTAAGTTTTGTTTTGATTAGAACTATTTAGTATAAATACACACACACATATTCATTTAATTTGAACCATGGTTATCTTACTAATATTATAAATGCGAAAGTTTGTGTGTTTGGATGTTTGTTACTCAATCACGCCAAAACTGCTCAACGGATTCGAATGAAACTTGGTACGTAGGTAGAGTATGTCCTGGAATAACATATAGAACTATTCCCAATCTTTGATTTTACATTAATTTTACAATACTAATGTTTAAACTTTTCATATATAAGAGATAAGAGATATGAGATATATTGTGATTTTAATTTTACGAGTAAATATGAATGTGATTATAGTTAAAATGTTAAAGTAAAGATAGCATAATACAGAAATATTATTTACAGCTAGAGCTAGAGCTAGGGCTGAGAAAAACGCATAGGTATTTGAAAAAATTAAGTTTGATTAATGACCAAAACAGTTTAGTTAAAAATTAAAAGATTTTATCAATTATTGCGGGCGAAGCCACCACGGGTAAAAGCTAGTATAAATATAAAACAAATAATCATTACCTTTTAATATTAAGAACTATTTATTTTATTTATTTAGAACCATGTCTTACTCCCCATTCGGATTATACACTTAAGTAATAATTACGATAATGGATTAGGAATTGGGAAGGTTCAATTTAGAGGAAATAAACCCCCATTTGCGGGGAGGGAGAGTGGAAAAACATTTAGGAAAAAACCACCCCCAGTTTACCTGACCGAGATTCGAACCTCGATCTTCCCGTCCTTGGCAGTCTAGCTCAACACGAAACTAGCACATTAGCTAACTACGCACTGAAGCGGGTTATTAAGAACCAAACAAGCAATAGTTGCCTCAAGAAATTGTTTATATTTTTGTTTTGTTTTTTTGCTACCTCGTCTCCCTAACAATTTGGGCTATAAAACTAAGTAATAATTACTCTAATGTATTAGGGATAAGTAAGGTTGAATTTAGATGAAGTGTACCCAAATTTGTGTGGAGGGGGTGGAAAACAATTTTTTTTTAAAAAAACACCCTAAGTACACCCTATCAAGGTTTGAACCCTGATCTTCCTGTCATTAGCAGACAAAGTATATTGCAAAACTTACACCTTTGACCCATTCAACCACTGAACCAAGTATCAAGAAACAAATTAAGTAATCTCAACAGTCGAAATTGTTCAATTATGAATTATTGTAAGTTTAAATTTTAATGATGCTTATTTTATTTCTTATGAAACCTATTTAAAAGTAAGGGGTCATCGATGAACCACGTAACTTTGATAAGAAGGGGGGGAATGGGTGAGCTCTAATGTTTACATGGTGTTACAGGGGGTTGTGGGGTGTTACAGGGGGTTGTGGGGTGTTACATAATACAGATCTTATACTTGTTGAAAAAATAATAATATTAATTATGTTTTCAATGTTATAATATTATTGCATGTCTGGGCTATATCATTCGTAGCCCAGTTTGTGGAAATATTAGCCAGTACAAATGTTTACTTGGTGCTACATGGCGTGAACAAAGAGGAGGGAGGCGGGAGGTGCCAAAAAAGGTTAACAAAAGGGTTACATGATTAATCAATGATCCCTAACCTACGTTAGAAAATTTGTTATAAAACCATATGATCAAACTATTAATCAAAATTTTCAAAACACATTTTATAGCAGATATTATTAGCAATGACATTTTAGAAATTTTCATTTGAAACAATTTATCCAGAAATATTTATCAAATATTTTAAAACTTCAAACGTTTAAATTGGCTTTTATATTAGTTTATCTAGTCAGTGAGGATATATTTAAGCTCAACGTTTTCTCCAAGGCGCAAAGTTGTGTGCGTCCTGGCTCCAAAAGTTGAACAACGCGCCATCCAAGGAAAGGGTCATTCGAAATGCATACCTCATCGAGATGTGCAAGCAGGCGGAGAATCAACGCCTCAGCGCCCCGTTCAACAACCCGCCACCGGCTGGGCCCCTTCGGCCATTGCTCACGCCAAGATACGTTCCTCAGGTAGTTAAAATAGAAGTCACGCCCCACCTAATAATTTGTGTTGAATACAACATTTTGATTAAACTACTGTAAATTGGTATGGGTTTGATTCCTAAGTTCAGTTTACTTTTGAAAAATTATTTAAATTTTTGTTTGTTTTTTCCACCACATCTTAGTCCTCATTTAATTTTTTTCCATCCCCGCATCTTACTACCTGTTCATGTTATACTCATATATTGACATAAATACTCTAATGAGATAATGGAGTAAAGATGAGGAAGGAACCATTTTAAAGGTAATCTACCTGCATTTTTGTGGATGAAGAGCGAGAAACTATTTAGGGAAAACCACCCTCGGTAGACCTGACTGAGATTCAAACCCTGATCTCCTCGTCATCAACATGAGAGTGACGTCTTAAAAGACTATTTGGCCACTGTAGCAGGTCTTCATTTGTGGTTAAATGCATATTAATATACTGGGTACCGATAGAGAAGGTAGAATTTTAAAGGAAATTTACCCTCATTTGCATGAAGGGGGTGGGGGAGCGATAAACCATTTTGGTAAAACCACCCTCAATTCACCCAAACAAGATGCAAACCCCGATATTCCTGTTATCAGCAGTCTAGTCAGTTGCGAGAGTTACACCTTGGACTATTTTACCACCGAAATGGATTAGTAAATAAATAAAGTATTATATTGTTACATTATAGCAGACCCCTAGGATATTAATTTTAGCGTAGTATCCCATTGTTGACTTTTTGATTGTACAGGAGGTGTAATTATATGATAAGTACTATCTAGATCATACATTTGGCAATGCTTCAGAATAGCCGAGTTTTTGCGATTGACTTGGTTACATCTTGGTTTCAAGTGTTATCGACCAAGTGGTTCTGACCAAGACGGAGCACGAAAACGACTTTGAGTTGTTTTTCGTAAACAAAAATAGAGGTTGGGGTAGAGTAGCTTTAACAACTGGTAAGTTATTGTATGTAAACCTATATGCACCGATGGAAAATTAACTATTTCATTTTATTATTAGTTAGGTTGGTGCTTATTTTGACTAGGTCTAATATTTATACTATATACAACGATAAACATATCTTCCCAAAAATAACTCACTGAAAACATGAATTAAGAGTAAATAAACCTAGATCAAATAACTTAGTACTCTATTTTTTTAATCCATAACCAAACAGTTTTTAAGTACCTATTTACTGTAATATATTTTTAGCTAGCTATTGCTCTCCATTTTAATTTACATATAACTGGTGAAATCCGTTGTCTACGAAGTCATACACTTTTAAATTTAAGGAGTCATGCTGATTTGAATTTTATGCACAATTTTCAGCTCATTGGTTGATACCTGGCAATTGAGTTTGGTAAAGGAAAGCGTTAACAAACCGAGGTCTGATGTTGTCTCGGTCATAAACACTCGTAACCAGCTGTGATACCAGGAGCGCGAAAACGCTTTGGTTGTAAGCATTGATATCAGCTCAATCGCGAAAACACGCCTATTTATACTAAGTATATATTGTGTTTCAGGAGACGGGGGACAGCTCAGAATGGAGCGATGCCACAGAGATTTCAGAAATCATGACTAGGGAGCAGCACAGGTCTGCATCTGTTCCATCTTATTTTGGTGATGCTGGAAATGCAAAGACGAGCAAAGCACGGAGAAATGTCCTAAACGATAAAAGTAAACCTCCGTACCAACCAGGAGATGTTACTTTCAAATCAAAGGTTTGTTTGAAACAATTTTCTTAAATCTGGTATTATTAAGAATGAGTCCTTTAAATCTCTGAAAAGTTACGGTGGAAAGGAAGGGAACACATGTTAAGGTAAAAATTTTGACAGTTTTTTTATAACAAAAAAAACCTTTCTGATCCAAACAAATAAAATATTGCTTCAGTAAATATGTTTACTTTAATTTTATACACATAAAAGAAAGTTATATGCTCCAATTTGTTTCTTACTTACTTACATGCATTACTGTTTCCAGCCTGTGATCAGTTTTTTTTTATTCAAGCCATATATTTTCCACTACCAGCTCGCTAGGCCTGTCATAGCTTCATATGCCTTATAATCTAGCTTAAGACTGCGACAGGAACAACATCCAGTCCCCGGCCATTAGTTTATCTATGTGAAAGGGTAAACCCATATTTTCATAGATGATACATTTTTCAGCCATGCCGGGATTCAAACCCGGGACCCTATCAGGCTTCTACACTCAGGGTTACCACTTACCTGTAAAACCGAGAATCTGTAGTAAAAATACTGGAATATTTGTTAATTTGAGACATTTAACTGAGCGTTTAAAATAAGTCTTTGGATGAACAATAAAATGAAATTAAAAAAACCAAGCATATTGAAACATAAGCCACACGACTTCACACAAGTCAGTATGATGAAAAAATACATTTTATTACTCTTTTCTTCAATCTAAGCTGCTTGTAAAATTAGGAATTCCTTCTAGAAAAAACAGGGAATTTGGGTAGTAATAAAATAGTTGCAGTCCTGACACTTTTTTTTAGAGGCAATTATTAATTTAATTAATCAACAATAATTGTGTGTCTAGGTCTAGAGCTAGATCTAAAGTTGACAATCCTTGCCAGTCAGCCGCACAAAGAGACAAACTATGTAGGTATATTAATTAAATAATAAACCTGCTTCGGTCTAAGGCGTCACTCCCACAGCAGAATATTCTGCAGACGACAGGGATATTGGGGTTTGAATCCCGATCGGGTGTATTGAGGGTGGTCTTTCCACTCTACCTCCATGCAAATGCTGATACACTTAATCTAAATTCAACCTTAATCCTCCCTAACTCATTTGCATAATTAGTACGTAAGCGTATAACCTGAACAGGTAGGAAGATGTGGGGTTTAAAAAAAAGCCTGATTCCATGGCCGCATGGTCTAACGTATCTCTCTCACGATAGACTGGAATGTCGATTATGGGGGTATTATGAGAGTGCTTTTTTTACTAAATATTTCCTTACTCTGCCTTAAAGAAAATGTGGGTACACTTCTTCTAAATTCAAGCTTCCTCATCCCTAGCACATTAAAGTAATTATCACATATATGTACAATCTGAATGAATATGAGACACGATGCTAAAAAAAATAAAAATAAAAAGTAATAATAGTTTGTCTATTGAAACACAGCCCATTGAATCTCAAACTCAGAGCAACCACTACGATGACACTGGAGACACCACGCCGTGCGACCAATGGAGGGTCCCTGAACACCCGCCGGGATTCCCCGGGGACTCTCACTCCGACTGCATGAGGCTGCTCAAACAATACGAGGAGCAAATGGCAAGCGATCAGGCCATCATCGCTCGATACCAGCAGTTCCTGAACGTCGTTCTCTCGGGACAGGGGCAGAGCAATGTTAGTTTTTCTAGAGAGGATGCCTGGTAGAACACTTACCCCCTAGATCAGATTCTCTTAGTTCCATTTGAGACACTCCGTAGGAGTTGAGCTCTAATGGAAGTTAAAAGATTCACCTGGCGAATAAAATTAAGTAAAATAAAATAGGACTCCATCAATGTTGTTGCTTAACAAAAAACAAAGGTCATCTTTAAAATTAAGGCCTCTTACTCACTGGTTGAAACAAAACCAACATTGAATAAACATTTTTGTTTGACGGTTGGGTGTAGAAATTTACATTACTTTTAAATTGAAGCGTCCTCCACAGACCGAAACTTTGTTTCTCGAACACCAAACAACTGTTTGAAGTCTGGCTTCACAATATTTGAAGAACAAAGCAAACTCCGCACGCACACTTTACCTGCTTTCTCTACGTTTACTAAGAGTCCTGCACACCATCACAACCTTGGGTTTGTATTGTAGCATGTAAAAGCACCGGTTTTACATGTACAATTAAAAAATACCATAAAAATAATTAATACTGTGATTACAAGTGCTAATATATTCATATAATATGTGGCAGGTGTTAACTCACTGTGGATTTATGTTGCCGGGAAACGCCAAAGCTCCAGGAAAGCTGCCCCAGCTGATCGGGCCGGCACCACCAGCAAATTGACGTCTTACTCTCAAACCACGCTTCCAAGAAAAGGCAGATAATTTTCTCTGGGCGCCACACCAGCAAAGAGCGCTAGTGGTCACTCAGCGCAATTTTGCAACTTAATCCCCTTCTCCCCTTAGATGTCCAGATGCTAACATGTCCTCGAGTTCGTCAGTTCCATAGCTATTTAAGCGTCATGCCTCGCTTCACATAATATATTCTATTGTATAAACTTGACGGAGGAATAACTTGGACGTAAACTTACATCACCGAAGAATCTACGAGTGACTACGATGTGTCAGGCGTCGGTCTCACCACCTCATCACAGAGGAAGCCTCTTCTGAGACTTTAAGTATCTACAATTTAGAATCCGAGCTAGATTCTAAACTCCTCTTTGCTATGTCCATAAGTGTCAGAATGTCTGACTTTATTATCTCTGGCCATCAGACATAAATCTTTGTGCCAGGATGTCTGACTTTATTTTATATGCCCATAAGGCATAGTTTTGAATGTTAGTCTTAACGCTCTTTTTCTATGTCCATATGACATAAAGTTGTTCATCAAAATTATGACATGTTTTCCTATGCCCATATGGCGTAATTTAGAATGAAGGTTTTAATGCTCTATTTATCATGAACCATACATCTTAAATTACTATGTCAGTGTGTCAAACTTCTTTGTCTAAGTCCTTAGCACATAGTTTTATATATTAGGGAATAATAATACTCCCTTAACAATATGTCCATGTTTAGGATTTCCTTATGGCGGAAATCAGGTTAGTTGACGTTTTCTTTAATGACCTAGTTAGGGCAGTGACAGATAGCAGTCACTATTGTCTCTGTTTAATGTATCTATTTAGGTTGCGCAACCTGTGGGAGCACTACTAGTTGGTAGTAGTGGCCTGTGGGAATAGTGTTTTGTCTCCGGCCCCTGTAGGAGTCGTTTGCATCAAGTTATAATAATATTGTTTATATTAATCATTGTATGCCTTAGTAATGGGTGGAAGTATAACCATACTATTGAATGTCCAGGCAGTACTTATTAGGAATTGACTGGACATAGTATGTTAACCATGTGGATGCCTGATTGATCGCCAATTACTATTTGTAAATTGCTGGTTCCTTTTCAAGGAAATTAACCTTAGGTTTTCGTAACTCTCTATGAAGTTAACTCAAGCTAGCTAGCATATATATTCATCCTCATAGTAACTCTATAAACTTAGGATTAAATACCCCTTGTTTTCATTCACTATAATCTCACTCACTAATATTCATAAATATACCTATCTGGTCTTAGTCTGGTATTAGCTAGGCTGGATTATTGTCATGTATGGAGACTTAACCTTATATTATTATTTGTAGCCTATCTTTGAATGCCGCTATGTTGAGGCAGACGCTCCTTAGTAGGAGAATGAGCGTTGATCCTCATTTTAAGACTTACTAAACTAATCTATTATATATTCTATCTTACTTCTGTTAGTGCCTTGTCACCAAGGTGTTTATTTCTATTCCTGCGTAACGTGAAGTTTACGATCATGCTAACTGAATAAAGTTATCTTTAATAACAATGGACTGTTTGATCAAAAATGTATTTAAAACATATGTAATTCTATTTCTCTTGTTTACATTTAATTAAACTGATTTGTTAAACTTTTCTACTAGCGGACCCGACAGACGTTGTCCTGCCCGAGGGTTGTCTTTTCGTTTGGGTGGCATAATTGAAGGTTTTAACGGTCAATTATTAATATTATATTCATTATTATAAATATTGGGGGGGATGGTGGTGGTGGGGGGTGGGTGAAATTTTGAGGTTACATGTTCTGATATGCAAAAAATTTAAAAAAATTAAAAATTAAAAAAATTCCCCCTAAAAAATCCCCCCCCCCCAAAAAAAATTACCTAAAAAATAAAAAATAAATCCTAGAACCCAATTGCAGCGCCACCTACTGAGTCCAATTGTGAATCTAAACCATTCACAGACCCACTCAAACACACACAAAAAATTTCATCAAAATCGGTCTACCCGTTTAGGAGGAGTTCAGTAACATACACACGTACAGAAGAATTATATATATTAAGAATTATGTCTCATCCTTCCCAAAACTTCCTCATTTAACATTTTATATAATTGTAATCGTCACTTCTTCTACTTGATAGGAAAAGCGAGGATTCACTATCATAGTATATTTGTGATTTATATAATCATGACAGAACAAACTCTGTGTAATAAATTGTATGAGACCAAAACTTTGGTTTATTCTCAGCCTCTTCTTTTTCAAGTAAAACAAAACAAAGGGTGGAAGGAGAAGTCTTCCTCGCCCGTCGTCACTACGTTGGCTACTGGAAGAAATTCTGTTTTGTTTCGTGAATTTCTTGTTTTATCTGGTGATGATATTCCTCAACATTGGAACACTTGTTCGAGGCAGTTGTCTGAAGCAATTTATTACAAACAAATTGTTCCGACCAGTGGGTAAGCGGCCTAGGAGCCAGGCGAATAGGAGCAAACTTGCGACACTCCAGCGACGCGCATTACAAAGAGGAGTCGCAAATTCCTATTTTATTTCTTATTTTAAAGTGTCGCACTTGGCTTCTCAGGTCTCTTTACTGTCCAGATCTGTTAACTCTTTGTTCATAACATTAATATAAAACATATTTCATAATACTAATCCACAAGTTTTACTAAAAATTAACCCGCCTCTGTGGCGTAGTTGGCTAACGCGCTAGTCGTGTTAAGCCCGACTGCTGAGGATGGGGAGACTGAGGTTCGAATCTCGGTCGGGTGAACTGGGGGTGGTTTTTCCTAAATGGTTTTCCACTCTCCCTCCACGCAAATGCGGGTTCACTTATCCATTAGCGTAATTAGTACTTAAGCGTATAACCCGAACGGGTAGTAAGACGCGGTGCTAAATAATAATAATAATAATAAAAATTAATTTTTTAGGCTCAAGAGTCTAGAGAATCAAGCCAAAAAGGTTTGAAAACCTCCGAGAAAGCTTTGCAAAACTCTGAGAAATCCTTGCAAGCCTCCCAGAAAGCTTTGCAAGCCTCCGAAAAAAAGATTTCATCGATGAAAGCCACCATTAAAAATTTACAGGTACAAAAATTATGAATTATCATAGATTTAATATTTTAAAACCTAATTGTTTTAAATTTATAATAAAATTACCTTTTATTTGAAATAAAATTAATACAGTTTTTCAATAAAAATATAAAAGACAACCTGATGAGGTTATAAAATCCATTTAGATATAATTGACATGCGGATTGAACTTGGGACCTTTGGCTCATTGCAGCAGTTCCCAAACTATACGCCGCCACAGCGAACTCAAAAGTGCACCACCGCGGGATATTTTAAATTTCTTTACTAAGCTGGGTTTTCGGTGATTTCGCTGAAGAATCAAATCAAATCAAATCAAAGTGGAACAAGAAATTAGGGTGACACAGTCCAATCTGATTCCAAGGTTTGAGAAGTTGTGGACTGGATAAAACTAGCTCAAGATAGGGATAGGGTATAAAGAGGTGGACTGGATAGAACTAGCTCAAGATAGGGATAGGTCTCCTATTTTTGTAAGTAACTTTTGGGTTCCTAATGTTATAGAGTAAGTAAGTATAAATCCTTTGTCCAAGGCCCAAAATGCAGCCCTTTCAGCCGACAGAGACCGATATCAGAAATCTTTCTTCGCCGAAGAGACAAAGAAGGCTGCCGCCAATGTTAACCTCTCCCAAGAGATTGCCACTCTGCAAGAGAAGTAAGAACTGCCTTTAGAGAGAATATATATATATATAAATCTGCTTGTAGAATTAAAAATGATACCTGGACATGAGAATTGAAACTGAGACCCTTTGGTTAGTACGCCAATGCTCTACCACTGAGCTATCCAGGAATCGTCCCATGCTCCGGGTTATTCTTAATTCATATTTTAAGGCAGAGTTCGTAATAAACACGTGGAATTTATCGACTACTATAAGCTGATGCTTTATTGAAATTTAGGACAGCCATATATACTTTACAAGATAGAAGGTATTTGTATCTTTTTTGTTTTTATGTAGAGCTGGAAGGAGTAATTTTGTTAGGCCATGGCATCAAAAGGGGTACGCGACTTGCGAGATTTTGGGAAAAAGTGTTAAAGACCATTCGACCAATGATGTGTGTCTCATTAAACTAATTAATAAAAATCGGTCGTTAAAACATCAAATATAAATATCTATAGGTAGTTTTTTATCACAGCGTCTTACTACCCATTTGTGTTACACAAATACAAACCAATTATGTTAATGTGTTAAGGATGAGAAAGATTAAATTTATTTAGATAGAATGTACCTAAATTTGTGTGAAGAAAAAGTGGAAAATGATTTAGGGAACACCATCCTCAGACCTCAGCACACCTGCCCGAGATTTGAACCTTGATCTCCCCACCATTTGAAGTCCAGTCTATTGCAAGAGTGACGTCTTAGACCATGCGGTCACCAAAGCGGGTGACATTAGAATAAAAGTACTTTTCCGATCGATAACAAAGCCGACACTGCCGATAACAGGCTTGCCGACCTTACCGACGCGAAATCGTCTCTGGAGTTGAGCCACAAGGAGACGGTCAACCGGTACCAGCACCTGATGGACATCAACGTGGGACAGCTCCGGAAGAAGCTGGTGATGGCTCAAGGGGAGAACCAGCGCATACAGGCGGCGATAACCGGCCTAGAAAACAAACTGCAGGAGCTGGAGACCGGGGAAACGGAGAAGGAGAAGTTTCTACTAGAGCAATGGCAGGACAAGATTCAGGTTTGAAGGCTGGATAAGGTGATACAAACGTTTCAAGCAATAATTACATTTTTAAAAAAACAAAATATATATTGAAACAATTCACCCCCACCGCGCATTAATTATATCGCTTAAATAGGGGTGAGAAAGTGTAGAATTTTGATTAAATGTGCCTACATCTGCATGAAGGGAGAGTGGGAAACTTTTTAAGAAAAAGACACATCAAGTACACCCGACTGGGATTTAACGCTGATATTCTCGTAAACGGCAAACCGGACCAACACAAGACTGACGCCTTAGGACAGGCGTGTGAAACTCATTTGATCATAAGGGGCCGCATAGAAAATTTAAAATACTGAGGTGGCCGCATTTTCAAAAAAATGTTATATTGTCACCATCTTAAAATATAAAATGATAACTGTGAACTCATTATTATTTTAAAAACAGATTTTAAAAAAACCTACATTTTTAACTAGAGATTTGAAACCTTTTATTTTCCAGCAAGGGTGTGAGTGCTAGGTTTAAATCTTGTGTTGAAGTCTCTTTAAAAATGGATGCATGTCACTAAGCCGTGATCTAGTGTGTTTTGTAACTCTTCACGGGAGAAAATAGTTTGCTCACACACTTATATGTTGCCAAGCATTGCACATGTTTGCTGCGCCAATTTAGCAGTATTTTGGGAATCAAACGCTAGTTAGTAAAGAGTAAAAATTTGGTACACCAAACTTACTTGCTCAGATTCCCAATATAAATCTCAATTTTCAAATTCCAAATTGTTTATTTCTTTAACATTTATAAAAGTAAGAATCAGGCAACATTATATATTGTTAGTTTAAAAGGTCGATTTATTATTTATGAATATATGGGTTTACTCTTTCACATTGATAAATTGACGGCATGGGACTGGATGTTGTGCCTGTCCTAGTCTTAAGTTAGATTATAAGACATATGAAACTATGACAGGCCTAGCGAGCCGGTAGTGGAAAATATATGGCTTGAATTTTATCACACATCTCACCAATGACAATTTTTTCGGCCATGCCGGGACCCTTAGCTCAGTAGACAAACACACTACCGACTGAGCTAAGGTGCATCAAATATCATATTCGTAAATTTTTAAAAACAAAACCTGGATAGGGGAGTCGAACCTGGATATCAGGTTTATTTCCAGTGTCCAGGTTTCAATTTTAAAAATATACAGATATGTTATAGATGTTTATATATTTTGACTGTAAAATATCATTCACAATTTTTTTTATTGCAAACATAGCTAACATATTTCAACCTGACAAATGAATCATATAAATACTATTAACAATTAAATTACTGCAGTTTTTTTTTGTCACGTGAACACTAATTTGCAATTTACATAACACCAAAAAGTGACACAAATTGAACATAAAGGCATATTTTAGCCTTCAATATTTTTACTAGCTAAGCTTCATAGTTATCAAAGCAGAATTTTTTTTTGAAAGTAATCTAAAGCTATCAAACTTTTAAAGCAAAGTTAAAGTGTTTTTTTTAAAGCTTCACGCAATCCTAAATTATTATTAAAAAGGTGATTTCATAAAAAAAAGTGATATATATTTATTTGTAGAAGGAAGTGTTGATATACAACCAGAAGTTGGTAGAACTGGAGGAATTACATTCACTGGAGGCTCAGCAGCTTGGTGCTCATATAGATGATCTTAACACAAAGCTCGCACTGAAAGACAACGAGGTGAGTACTTATGGTGATATCGTTGTTTTCCCATACCAACTCAAACACATGGCGCATCTTCAATTCTGATAAACTATAGTGGATTTCTGATAGAAAGGGCCTTTAAAAACAACCATTATTTTGTTCAATTAAATGAAAAATGATCCGCTCCAGTGGCCGCGTGGTCTAACGCGCTACTCTTGCAGTATACTAAACTGCCGATGACGGGGCGATGGGGGTTCGAATCTCGGTCGGGTACACTGAGGGTGGTTTTCCCTAAATGGTTTCACACACTCCTTCCATGCAAATATGAACACATTTCTTCTAAATATAACCTTCCTCATACCTAAAATCATTAACATAATTAGCACATAAGCGTATAACCCGAATGGGTAGTAAGATATGCTGAGAAAGACAAAAAGGTGATAAATGACAATCTGGACATGGGTATCTCGAACCTGGGACCTTTGACTTTTCGCGCCAATGCTCTATCACTGATCCATCTTGGTAAGCGCACAGCATACTGTCGGCTACGAGTCGCCGCGGACTGTGACGTAGATAGCTTTGAGTGGCCGATACTTTCACCAGTTACCACGTATGGACTCAACACACCAACAACTGGTGAAGAAAGGCCCTGGATACGAGATTAAACAGGATGGCCCAGTGGTCGAGCATTGGTGCGAAAAGTCAAAGGTCCCAGGTTTGATTCCTGTGTTGTCATTTCTCACTTATTCGAATTTTATTCAGCCATCAAGACTGAGCAATCCTGTGGACAGCTACACATATCAGTTTGTGATACACATCCATTAATAATTTTTTTTGTAGCCAACATTGATAACGTTTGACTGTATTATTATTATTATTATTGCTATTTTATATGTATTAATAATACAGGGTGGCCCACGGAAAAGTAGTCCGCCTCCTATATCCAGCAGGTGCCTCATTCTGAAAGGGATTGACCTCCTCCAATTCAGAGTGAGGTGCCTGCTGGATATAGGAGGCGGACTACTTTTCCGTGGGCCACCCTGTATAAATCAAAAGTGACAACCGCAGATCAAAAGGCTTGACATATGAATTCTGTATTTGATCTAATAGTAGTACTAACTACTATTAAATACTTTACTTTCCACCCCAGCTACTTTTAGTAACTTGTAGCTGTATAATGAAAGAAGGTACAGGAAAGATGGACAGAAATAAATAAAAGGGAATGAACACAATATTGCTTTTACAATAAAAAAAAAACACAGTTCACACTCTATATTGCTGCCATTGGACAAAAAAGGTAATGGCTGGATGTTGAATAAAATCAATTTTTACCACCCGATCCCCTGACCTAGGTTTCATTCTATCGGAACTCATCGGTAGGGAGTGTGAACCCCACAGCGCAGCAACCTAAAAGAGGAAATCTATGAAATGCAAAAGGGAAAATAATTAAATTGTTAAAGATAAACATAAATAGGAACATAAATGACAAACACAGGAAATTGACAAATTGAATGTGTTTGCTTATATAAATCTTAAAATCTTATTAACTTTTAGTTAAATATGTTTTATCTTTCCATCCTTCTTATTCGATCTGCATTGATTGTTTTATCTTGTAGATTTTAAAGCTTGATGGTGCTATAAGAGATCAATGTATTAAAATGCAAGAAGAGGTCTTGAAGATAAGAAAAGAGATGCAACAATCAGCTGACAACTCGCAGAAACTTCTTAAGAAAAAGGTATTCTTAAGACTCGTATTCAGCCGCATTGTAAGGACTATCTTAACAAAATATTTTGGGTTTGGATATTAGTTCGCGTAGGGATTCCTAGAGGAAACTTTAAACAACACATGTCTTAAACAAAACTCGTCATCCACAAATTTAATAAGTTAGCGCAAAGATGGCAGTATGTAAAAGTGTGTTTACGCCAACATTGTTTCATGGATTGAAGCGTGGGTTTGTCAGGAGAAGCACAAGAGCAAGGTGAATGCAGTTGTAATGAGATGGTTAGAAATGTATGTGGTAAAACTTTTATGGATAGAGTCAGTAATAAATGGGTCCTGAAGGGAATCCAATAGGTCACTGTGAAAGAAGTGTCTTACGTTAGTTCGTGGATGATGAGAGGATGAGTGTGGATTGAGTTATGAAGAAAATATATGAATGTAGAGTGTTTGGATCAAAAGGAAGGGGTAGGCCATGTAAGACGTGGCTAAATGTTTTAGACAAATGTGTGAAAAAGAGAAACATTAAGAATTTTAGTAATAAAAGAGCAAATATTATTCTGTGTATGGATGTTGATGAAGCGAAGGGAATATGCAAGGATAGGGAAGTGTGGATAAAGTTATTGAGGATGAATTAAGTACGGAGATGTTTTTTGAGCTATATGCACAGTGTAGTTAGGTATGTATGTAAGTTTATAACACTTTAAGGTGGGACGGAAGGCGACTCGAGTTAAAGTCTATACCTTCACAGTTTAAAATAAAACAATTTTTTTATTTCTAAAATAAATAAAAATACTGTTTCACTAGATACATTTAATTTAATTTTATACTCAACAATTGTTTGATATTTGCCATGAGCATTGCAGAAATTTACCAGAACTTTCTTTCTCTTTATTTAAAAAGTCTTGTTCGAATGTCACGATGTCCAGGACGGATATTCAAGGGCAGTTGAGATTTATTTTATCTATAAAATTAAGTTAAACGTATCTACTTAAACAATATTATATTTATTTTGGTCAAAAAAAAGTTTTTATTTGTCATAAAAACATTACATACTTGAATGATAGGAATAGAACAGTTTGAGTGTTGCAATGAAAAGAACACAGTTCAATCATTTAAAGAAATTATAAATTTAAGTCCATAAATTTTAATCGGAGGATTAAATAACTTGATGTATAATAAAGGGATGGGGATGTTAGTAGTCACATTAGCATAGAAAGGGGATGATAAAAAAAATCCCTTAGGTTACCCTGTCAAGATTCGATTTCGATCCCTTCTTATCACTGACAATGCTGGTGACAATCACTGGACAAATATTGAAGAAATAGGAGTGGTGGTTCGAATAACGGTCAGATATAATAAAGGATTTTCCTCCTTCCTAAATGGTTTACCATTTTCCCTCCACACAAATACGGGTACATTTCCTATACATTCTTACCTTCCTCATCTATAATAAATTTTGTGTGAATATGTGGATAGTCTCAACAGGTATTAAGGTATGATGTAAAAAAATAAAATATATATACATCCAATTTGTTTCAATCTTTGATTGAACCATACAAGATGCCCCCAACCCTCCAAAATGGTCCTTAAGTCCAATTTTCATAAAAAGGGTATTTTTAGAAAATACAAATATATTTTTTTGCGACTAAGATTTATAACGATTTCCCATAATATTATTATTATTATTTTATAATTATTGATAATATCTATCAAAAGTGACAGCTACAGATCACATGACTGAACGTATGAATAGATGAAATAGTAGATATAATTGGATTTTTTTAACCGATTTAGACAAGTTTACTGTTTTTTTTTAAAACAGTTGTTCCTTATTCTACAATCTGATATATTTTTGAATGGAATAATTAATAGCCCTGCTATAACATAACATATATTAAAATCAATGCAACATTTTGGATCACACAATGGTTTAATTATTTCTGAAGTAAGTTTAACTTTGTTTCATTTTGAAATTACTGTTACTATTATTTTCAGATAACGTATCTTCAGCGGAAGCTGCAGAAGTGTGAACACTTGAAAGACACAATCTTCAAGGAATGTGAACATAAATTATATCGAGTAAAAACTGAAAAAGAATTGGAGGTAATAACGACAGTTTTGTTTAGTATAATATCCCGCATTAGTGGTTGCGTGGTCCAGCGCACTCTCACGTTGGACAGGATTGCCAGGGACGAGGAGATCAGGGTTCAAATCCTGGCCGACTGTACTGAGAGTGTTTTTTTTTTCTTAAATGGTTTCTTGCTTTCCCTCCACAAAAATGAGGGTACATTTCCTCTAAAATTCAATCTCCCTCCATCCTACTTCATTAGAGTAATTCATATATGCTTGGAACTCAAATGGACGCTTAACTGTAGTGGAAAAAAAAGAATATGTTTTTCTTTCTAAATATGTTATTGTAAAAAAATAATAATTGAAAGTTCAAATCATCATATCAAATTAATCAACTGTTTCCAGCCTGTGGCCGGGTAAGTTTAGTAAAATTCTTTCATCTTACTCTTTATTCTTCTCCTCTCACTTACACACTTGTTATCTGCTCCTCCCGTCTTTTTCTTGGTTTCCCTAGGGGTCTTTTTCCTGCATACTTCAAAGGACAAGTATATTTTCAAAATAAATCTTAACAATATGTAACAAAAATCCAATCACATTGTTTTTGGGATTTGAGGGTTTGAAAAATATTTAATTTGGTTGAGGTTAAAATACATGATTATCTGGAAATGAATATAAAAACCAGGACCAGCCTTAAGGGTGTTTTCAAATAACGTATTTCCTATGAAAATCAGACTGTGTTTGTTCCAGTTGGCATACCTGCTGTGGACGAGTTTGACAAATATTCACACGGTTGATA
Source organism: Timema genevievae (assembly GCA_902155825.1). Taxonomy (NCBI): domain Eukaryota; kingdom Metazoa; phylum Arthropoda; class Insecta; order Phasmatodea; family Timematidae; genus Timema; species Timema genevievae. The sequence goes on along the minus strand of CABFWO010001452.1, from coordinate 82,881 downwards.
TTCACTTCACAAGCAATTATATAAAATACATTTCAAAAGAGGTTGATTAGTTTATTAGTTTGTATTGAGGCTACATTGTACATTGATACAATCGATATAGTGAGAGGAGTTTTTAGCTGCGTTGATGACAGACGTCCATTCATAGACCAACCATTTGCAAACCAGATACCATAAAGCTGTGGGAGAACATAATTTAGCAAATGTACTACAAAAAAAACTACTAATAATAATATTAATAATATTTAGCACCGCGTCTTACTACCCGTTTGGGTTATACGCTTAAGTACTAATTACGCTAATGGATTAGGAATTGGGAAGGTTGAATTTAGAGGAAGTGAACCCGCATTTGCGTGGAGCGAGAGTGGAAAACCATTTAGGAAAAACCACCCCAATTCACCCGACCGAGATTCGAACCTCGATCTCCCCGTCCTCGGCGGTCGAGCTCAACACGACTAGCGCGTTAGCCAACTACGCCACCGAGGCGGGTTAAAAAAAACAAAAAAAACTAACAAGGTGGTAAACAGGAAATATAGTAGTTACATAAAATAATAGTAAAATAACTATATAAAAAATATAGAAATACCATTTAACACAAAACATGTTTTATTCATGACCATGTGGCTCAGGTAAAAGGGCTGCAACTCCAAATGAAGATGCAATACGTGTCATTGTCGACTGTGCTTGCTCAAGGCAAGAACCAGGAAATGGAACAGGCTGTGGCTCAGCTCGAGGCAAAGTATCTCGACCTGCTTGGGAACATCAAGGACAGTGCGTGGAAACAAAAGGAGAACGATCAAAAGGTAACCAAAGTTTAGACCTCGCTTTGAACTACTCACCATTCTTCATGCAGGAATGAATATATTCAGTCAACTGCTAAATTAATGTTCTGGGGTCTGGTTTTTAGGGGTTGTCCATAAACTATGTATGCATATCAGAAGGGGGAGGGGGGCAAGTGGTTCTTGGCAAGACGAAGCGAGACAAGGAGGGTAAGGGGACTCAGATAATGTGTGATGTCATATTATAATATTAAGTGTATCGAGCCACTTTATATATTAATAAACCTAACTGCGCACTCGTTTAGATAAACAATGATCGACTCATCGACTTCAATCATTGAGCTTGGCGAACACGTTTCAGTAAAAGGGGTTATCTATACTCTACAATTAAAAATATTATTTAAATAGGGGTAGGGGGTTATATTATGATGTAATATTAGAAGGGGGTTTCACAAAATTGTGACAAGGAGAAGGGGGCAGAGGGGGAAAAAAAATTAGCATGATAAAGTTTATGCACGGCCCTAAAGTTTGTGCTCTAATTTATATATTTTTTAAGCTATTAATTCCTCATTGTGAAAGGGTAAACCCACATTTCACCAATGATACATTTTTGGGCCATGCCGGTAATCTAACCCAGGACCCTTAGCTCAGTACACGGACACGCTACCGACTGAGCTAAGGTGTTGGACAAGAAAGTGCTTATTAAATACCTTAAATAAACATTATCTGTATTATTACTATTATTATCATTATTATTTAATAATATTATATTATTTGTATTATTTATGATTTTTTAATAATAATAATAATAATAATAATAATAATAATAATAATAATGATAACGACGACGACGACGACGACGACGACGACGACGACGACGACGACGAC
>CABFWO010001452.1:68425-78474 GCA_902155825.1 Timema genevievae | reverse complement strand
ACGACGACGACGACGACGACGACGACGACGACGACGACGACGACGACGACGACGACGACGACGACGACGACGACGACGACGACGACGACGACGACGACGACGACGACGACGACTTATTGTATGAGTAGCACTAGCTCTAGATTTCCAGAATTTTACTTTTATAACAAAACAAAAACCTAACTTAGAAAGTTATTTAAGTAAACCTTCATCGCAAATTACTTTGTGCCAAGTTTTAATTTAATTGATTTATTCATTAAAAAGTTATAGTGAGACATATCAAACACAGACGGAGAGACAAATCCAGTGGAGTTAAAATTAAGAACTCGCTTCACGCATTCAATAAATCATTATTTTTTTTTACTCTCTGACAATATTTGATAGATCACCTACAGAGGGAGCCTATTCATAGAATGCACAAGCAAAAATTTTCTGCCCCAAATTGTTTTCCCCCCTCTGTCACCTAAATAAGCGCAGGACCCCCAAAATCACAGGGCCCTGTTCCGTTTGCACACCTCCAAGGCTGGCCCTGATTAGAGGTCTCGACTAGCACTTGAATAAAATAAAATGAAATTAAAAATGAAATCGTTCATAAACCCATAAGTTTATATTTTGCATTTAAAAATAATAATCTAATATTTTTTTTGTAAGTGAGGTTTGTAAACCTGATTCCACTGACAATATTTAAACACGTAAATGGATTAATTTTTTTTTTACAGAAATTCAATATTTGTAAGCAATTGTTGTTATTATTTTATTTATTGTTTCTTGACATTCACGTAGTTTAACAAAGAAAAACATTCATTACTATTACCTGTTTGAATTTTGGTTATTTATTTTATGTTTTTTTTAAGTTGTGTTTGTAGGGTTGGTAAAGACATAAAGAAATGGAATGTCTTTTATTGGTTACAGAGGATTGCAGAGTTAGAACAGGAACTTTCTACACTTCGGGAAAGTATGGTATTCTTCAAAAATTAATGACAAGGCAGATTGATTTTATTAATTTTTTTTTTGTGTGTGCTTGCCAGAACTAAAATTTAATTTAATTATCTACACTCTTGTTTGTATATATGTTGTGCATAGTAAAATAAAAATAAAATAATGAAAATTTGTTGATATATATTTAGATATTAAGGATTGTATTCACTAATATTTTATGTTCATTTATTAATTTTGCAAGACCATTATTATTTTACCTTTATGTCCTGGCAAAATGTGGTTCACCCCGATAAGCTGCTTGTTTGTCCCTTTTGATACAACCCCCCCACCTTCCACAGCAAGTATGTCATTGGTAGAGGCAGAGGGAAATGTCTCTACCCGAAGGTTGAGATGTAAGATAGAAAATTTTCCATTTTGTAAAATTCACAGAAAAATGTACTCTTAATTTTTGTTTTTTTGAAAATGTTACGTTTTGGAATAAAATCTAAATTATTTTATATTTTAAAAATAAATAAATAAATAATAATAATAATAATAATCAAATAGACAAAGCTATTATTTATGTTTTTAGTGAGGATTACTCCATCTAGATATCTTTATGTTTGTAAGAAGGTACAGGAAAGGTGGATAGAAACATATAAAATGGACGAACACAAAATGGCTCTTACAATGAAAAGAAGAACACAGTTAACATTTTACATTGCTGCCACTGGACAAAGAGGTAGTGGTTGCCTCTTAAAAGAAAATCGATCATTACCGCCCAATCCCCTGACCTAGGTTTCATTCTATCGGAACTCATCGGGGAGGAGTGTGAAACGCGCAACACAACTTCCTAAAAGAGGAAACCAAAAATATATCATATTCTGAAAATTGAAAAACGACACCTTGACACGGGCATTGAACCTGGGACCTTTGGCTTAGTACGCCAATGCTCTAACCACTGAGCTATCCAGGAATCATCCCGTACTCAAGGTCATTCTTTACTAATATTTTAAAATTTGATTTAGATAACATTCACGTATTCATACGCTAAGTTATTTGATCTGCAACTGTCACTTTTGATATATTATTAATATTTATAAAATAACTTTTTTTTTTGTCATGTATTACCAGCCTTTCGGGCTGTACACATATGAACAAATTACGGTAATATGTTAGGGGTGAGTAAGGTCAAATTCGAGTTAGTGTACCCATATTTACTTAAAGAGAGAGTATAAAATCATTTAGAGAATAAAAAACCTCTCCCTGTCATTGTAAATCCAGTCTATCGGGTGAGAATGACGTCTTAGACCATCCGACCACTGAAGTGGGAAATAACATTGATATCATAATCATCAACTGTTTCCAGCCTGTGGTCGGTTCAGTTTAGTAAAATGCTTCCATCTTTCTCTATTCTTCCTCCTTTGATTGCTTCCATTCTTCTCCTTTAACTTGAACACTTTCTGCTATCTGCTCTTCCCATCTTTTTCTTGGACCCTCTTGCAGTCTTTTTCCTACATACTTCATTTTCAAAATTTTCTTTGGCCTCCTCTCTTTTTTCCATCCTCATTACATAATAATATAGTTAAGTATATTTTTTTTCCGTGCCCAATTTCCACTCCCAAGAAAAGCCAACCACCAAATTCTTGACTTAGAATGAACTTCAGCTCACAGGTTGTAGTAGAAGAAGGGGGAAAAACAACAATTGAACTTCATTTTATCAAACCCAGTAGAGCATCGCCGTGATTTACCACAACGGGAGGGTGAGTAATTAGTGGCAGGGGTACCAATAGCAGCCTGGATGGCGCCAACTTTACCTCTCGTCNCCGGGGCGCTCTGTGACGAAACTTGAGGGTGTATTTTGCTGCCGGGGGGGCACCGCAGACATGTTTTTATACGCCCAACTCACTGCTTTTATTTATTTATTTTTTATTTTCACGATCATAAATTAAAGATAAGGCGATCAATTATTTAGTAAGAAACCCCTCAAGAAAAAAAAACATAAATAATATCGACGGAGACGTGATTAAAATTAAATATATCTTTTCACCGCTTCTTAGTATTGATTCGGGTTACATTAATTACGCTAATGGGATACAGATAGGAAAAGTGGAATTTTAGAGGAAATGTACCCTCATTTTCGTGGAAGGAGAGTGGTGAAAAACTATTTAATAAAAAAAAAAGCTTAGTACACCCGACTTAGATTCGAACCCAAACCTCGCCGTCACCGGCCCAAGCAGGTTAGACATGAGCTTGATGTTTAGTCCACGAGTAGGCCTTTAATATGTTCAAATAAAAAAAATTCTCAACTCCACCATTTACTTTACATATTATATAAAAAAACCTTCCACTTTGAATTCCGCAGCCACTAACTTTTCATATCCAGCTTTATATACCCCCCTCCCTTCTTCCCCTTAGAACGCAATTTTCGCTACAATATTTAGTTTTTAAAAAAATACGTCATTTCTGATCTGGGATTCCATTCGTTGTTTCTCTCACACAGATTTTATCTCCACACAACCTCACCATTTGTTTTAGACTTGTTACCCTTCCCCTATATCCCTTCCTACTTCTCCCACCTTTGCGTAATTTTTTTTAATAGTTTTTTTTTCTAAAACAGCAACGCACCCATTACTTGTTGGTACCAACTAGCGTTGTCACAATAAGAACAATGCCGACCATTTGAAGGGGGTAGAGAAGGGAGGGAAGAGAGTGGCACAAAAAATAAATAAGGTAATTTATGATTTTCCCTTTCGTTTACTTCTTTGCGTGTCATTTGTGGTCGTGTGGAAAAAAATATATATATATACACATATTACAAAAAATTGCCGAATTATATCTTGACATTTTGTAATGTGTCGAGCTTCTAAGGACGGATAAAGTTTTTTTTATTGTGTTTATTTTAACACGAATATATGACGTAGTTTTAATCGAGATTAATGTGCACCTATTTCGTTTTATTAAAATAAATCAGTTACACACGTGAATTGTTGGGTGCGTCATTAAAGTACGGTGTGTTGGTAGGAAATGCGTAATACAAATCGTCCTAAAGTAACTTTAGAAGCGTATTTCTAGAAATAGTGATTTATGTTTATTGGACTAAATTAATTTTTTTTTGTAGAATAGGCGTGCCTCTAAAATTCCTCAAAGTAAGGTTTTGATCTTATTGTATCTCCCAAAATTAATTCGTAATGTCAGACAAACTTAACAGATCAACTGTTCCATTTATCTGTCTACAAACTAATACATTTTTGATACGGGACACCTTAAGTGTTTCTGATTCTTGGAAAAAAAACACCTTTATTTAATTTACACACTAAAATTAATAACTAATGGTTTTTCAATATAATAATATTTACGCGATTGTATTGCTCTGTAGTCAATGAAATATAAACACGGCACTGTCTGTTTTTCTTCCAAGTGATTAAATTGAGTTGGCAGTTGGCACCACTGAGAGAAACAGTTGAAGCTCATTTGTTTCCATTTTGTTATGTTTTGAATGAAACCTATTGTACTTAAAAGTAGTGCGATTGTTGAGAATCCTTTTAAGAACATTACTAATGCTGGAGATTACCAAAATCCACAAACATTATAATATTTACAATTACAGTAATGTGGAACCGAAGACGAGTGACAGCGTGGAATTTGTTCATCAGACTAAAAGTGGTGAGATAATTTCCAAGCAAATATTCCTATTTAAGTGTTAGGCAAATCAGTATTGTATAACCTTGTGACTAGCTCTGGGCCTAACAATGTTAGAATAACATTCTAACTTTTGAAAAAAGCTCAAAAAAATGCAAAAGTTGTAGAAATTAAACTCTTGTACATCTATATCCTTGCTACACCTACAGTATCTTATCTACACTTTATAAATTGAATGGGGTAGGTAAGCGTTAGATGTGACGAGGAGATAAGTAGGAATTATTTTCTACCATGAAATACGCGTCTATGCTCTTCATGTATTCGCTCGCTAAATCATGTATTTTGCAGTTGTCACTTTTCTACCTTTAAAATATTACTAATACTACGCTTATAGTAAAATGTTCTAATATTATTGCTGACATAAAAAAAAGTGTTTTCTACTATTATAAATGTAGCAAACAGACCCATCACGTTTAGATTTATTTTCAACCCCAGTATTTGAACCAAAAGTATCTAATGAGCTGTTTGGTCATCGTGTATTAAAAAAAAAAAACTCATACGATATTGCTCATGTCAGAAACCAACATCTTGTTAATTTAACACACAGGCTACATAAAAGTAAAATATTGGTACACATTATTTTCTTAAGAATGGTTTCCTTAACGAGTTATGAAAAAAGAAAAGAAAAATAACACCGCACGGCTTAACGACGCGCAAACTAGTTGAAAAAGGGAGAGAGAACGATAAATTTGAGGGTGAAAAATACCGCCGCGGATCAATTTGTTATGCTAGCTGTTGTTTTGAAAAGACTAGTCAGCCCAAGTAGGCAGTTTTCCTCCCTTTTCAGAATGTTAGTTGTCTGGCACGGAGCAATGATTACTAGGAGTTGACACTTTATTAGCTTGTCGAGTCATATAGTGTTCAGTGATTTTGTTGGGGTAGTTCACCCTTGTTACTCTGGCTTGACACGGAACAACGATTACTAGGTATTGCCACTTCACTATATTCTTAAGTCATGGTGTGCAGCGTTTGCCTCGATCGAATATCAAGATTGAACTGGTGACCTGGTGGTCTAGTGGTAAGGTGTCGGACTTCTGTGCTGGGGGTCCGGGGTTCAATCCTCGGTCCCGGCACAGGTTTATCTGATTGCCAAGCCCTTCCTTCACCTCTGACAAGACGTGTATTAATCACAACTTGTGAATGTGAGGAATGCCAGGCCTCCACCGTGGTTCGGATTCCACGTTAAACTGTAGGTCCTCCATTTCATCTCACAATCACCCTACCATTACACATTAGTGTAAGTGCGTATAATCTGAACGGGTAGTAAGACGCGGTGCTAGTAAAAAAAGATTTAACTGGGAGCCGGGAAGTTATACTAGACAATATCCTCCACTGCACAGGAGTTTTTTTTAAAGAGAGTGTTATCTATTTAATGATCAACCACGTACTCCGATCTATAAACAAATGGATCTCAAATAATACAATATGTTTAATATACTAATTATATGTTGTGTACGTACATGTTTTACAGCCCCTTAAACTATAAACAAAGCTTTTATCAGAGTGTATGTATTAGGAGTTCAAAAGTCTAGAAGGTAGCTAAACACAATCATATATATTTTTATTCAGTAGGACTATGTATTAAAAATAAATTACCATTTAAAATATGCCATCGTGTTTGTTATGACGATCCAAGCTATCTCCTGATAAAAAAAAAATCGGTCACTTTACATGGACAGGATGTAAATATATTTAAATAAACTCACTTTGGTCCCATTTACCGCAACGCACTGGTTAGGTCAGTCAAGCCAACAACCTGGCAGGCGACAGAAGGAAAAGGGATAAAGTCATATTACAAACATTTTCTAAGACAGCAAATTTTATATCTCAAACCCCAGAAAGATCCCAGAAAATACTTTAATACATTTTTTTAATTTTGCCAGTAACTAAATTTGAGTTAAAATTAGACTTCAGTTCATTTTCCCCCTCGTGCGCTTCACATAACAAGTCTTCTCCTCTTAGCTCCATGGACCAGTAGTGATAAATATCACCACAAGAACGCGTCCTGGTCGAGATCTATGAGACTCATGGGAGGTTCACACGACCAGACGAATGAAGTGGCTTGTTACATTCTTTAATGGGCAGGTTGTTGCCACGGATTATTCTCAACAAAGAGATTTTTTTTAAAATTGAAAACTAACTGTTCACCCAACGATTTTGTTTGGATCTACATAAATAAATATGAATAGTAGTGTCCATATCTCATTTACTGACCTGATTCGGTCTAAGGCTCTACTTTCGTAATAGACTGGACTGCCGATGACGGGTAGATCGGGGTTTGATCCCGGTCGAGTGTATTGAGGGATGTTTTACCTAAATGGTTTCCCCACTCTATGCAAATGCGGGTAAACTTCCTCTAAATTTAACCTTGTTCATCCCTAGCTCATTTGGGTAATTAATAGGTCTATATAAGCGTATAACCCTAATGGGTATTAAGATGCAGTGCTAAAAAATAAAAAATAAAATAACGACAGTTAAATTTTACAAGTTAAGTATAAAAACATAAAACTAACATAGAACATTATAATTTTCTTGTTTCACCTGGGGCAAATTTCCTTTACTTAGATTTGAAATAAATAAATAAATAAATAGAAAATTATCAATCCCAATTACTGATGTCATTTTATATCGTGAAAAATAAATAAAAAAATATTTTAAAATTGCCTCACGGAGTCTGAAAGAAATATGGCTGGAGCACAGTTTGAAAAACACTGCTGTAGCTTATAGGATTAGGCCATAGTGTATCCACCAAGGTAAGACTGCAACCTGACATGGTAAACGAAGTGTACACTCCGTCGAGATTGAAAGGTAGCAACTTATTGACTCAGCCTGCGAGATATACTATACCGACACACATGACTGTTGAATAGTTTGCCTAGCTACGCCCGAGGCCAGAGTTAGAGAAGGCTGAGCCATAAAGTTGCTACCTTACAATCTCGACCGGAGTGTACATAATTTCATATATATTATTCAGTTGAGCAATGGCCGTGTAATATTATATACAACCTAGTATGAATCAAAATGATAACTTTTGTTTGTTTCTCAGTAGACACACACACTCACTAAGATAACACAAAAGTTGGTCCTTATTGTGGCTTTTAACGATGTTACACATCTCATACAGAGAAAGCCTTTATGTAGCCTCTCCCTCCTCCATTCATCAAGTTGTACAATATCGGCGCAAGTTTGCTCGCTTCCTCTTGAAAACAAAGTACAGCGCTTTCCTTTTAAGACGAAGAAGAAAAGAAACAAGAGAAGGTAAACGAGTTGAGGAGGGTAGGGGGTGTAATCCCACCAACAAAACTTCTTATATCAGGCACATAATCGAAGAAATTGATTTGATCTTTTATCTTTATCCCCCCTCCTTCCTTTCTTTTCCGTGAACCTCTTTGCTTTTGAACAACCTAAGAGAATAAGGAGGAGCCCTTTTTTTTTCTAGCCGATCCTCCAAAGAAGACAGACAATCCATTGACCTTAAAAAACAAAACAAAAAAAAACTTCGGACAGTTCGCAAGAAGCGTGAGAGTTGGTCAAAGTGAAGGGGTGTAAGTCCCTTGATGAGTGACCTCAACAAGTTCAAGGGGAAGAAAAACCTTTTCTCTACCTCCCTCCATCGCCTTCCTTTTCTCTATTGTTTTCTTATTCTTTCCTGTTTCAATCTCTTTCTTTAGGTTTGTTTTTCCCTGACTTTCTTTTGAACTCTCTTTAGTCTAGTTTGAGATTTGCTTTGTTGTTTTCGATCTTCTTGTGTGTGTGTTTTTTTCTTTTAGGTGTACGAGGGAAAAAGGGGGGGAGGGGGACTTGATCTACGTTCTTTTATTTCAGGTTTGTTTTGACTGTCAGGATTCGGAAACAAAAAAATTAATCTTTGCCTTGAGATACATTTTTTTTCTTATCTTCTTTTTAAATCTGGTTCGTTTTATTTATTGTAATTTTTTTTGCTTAACGAGCTGGTCGGGGGAAGGGGGGGGGAGTATTAAAAAAAAGGACCAATACCTTAGTTGGGATTGCCACTGACTGGGAGGTCGAGGTTCGAATCTAGCTTGTTTCGTGGTAGCTATTTCATCTTGTTTTCAGCAATTTTTCCAGTACAGGCCCTCAACACTGGGATCGCTACGAACAGTCCCAATTGACAACATCATTTACAAGCGGGCATTAAAAAAAAACCAGTTCCACTTTGAAGATGGTTTTTACTAGAGAACAGACAAAAATTGCTTTCTAGCGACAATAAACCAGCTTTCACAAAGCTAGGTTCAGGTAACGGCCCCACTCCTTCCCATAAACCAACCCCCCCCCCCAATCGAGCCTACCCAGACTGCAAATTAGAAAGAAAACTTAGAATATAATGGTTCTTTTTTTTGGGTCTAAATGAATGCTTGTAAATTGTCTAGTTGTAAACAATCCTCAAGTCCTGTCGACAAGTTATTGGTCTGAAAAGGTTTGTTCATTGAACGGGAGAGAAGGGGGGAGTTGAGGGAGAGGGGAGATTGCTGGTTCCTGAACTATTGTGTTCGTACGGCCATGCCTTGGAATATTGGTCTCCATTTTGTAGCCTTTACAACGAACAATTTGGAAGTGAGCTGTTTCACTTGGAAATACTGCTATCACTAATGATTGCAACTATTAACAGCTATACACTGATATTGGTACGAAGAACAGTATCTGATAGTTACTAAACTTACTAAAATAATTGTTATATATTCATACTTCAAGTTTTCGGGATATTCGCTTTTGTAATAATCACACTAATGTGTTATGGGTTAGAAAGGTTTAATTAAGAGAAAGTGCACCCACCCGCATTAGCGTGAAGTAAGAGTGAAAAACTATTTCGGACAAAAAAAAACACCCTTAGTGCACCCGACCGGGATCGAACCCCGATCTCTCCGTTTTTGGCAGTCTATTATATTGTAAGAGTAGCGCGTTAGACTATGAGGCCACCCAAGTGGGTTTCTTAAAAGATTTTCCAAAACAAAATCAGCCTCTATCATTCTCCCCAGTGCTCAAGGACTCAACCTGGTTCAAGGAACGCAGCGAAACTACCGCTAGGCCGAGTGTCTGGCGTATATCTTGTCTGTGTACTAGACAATGTCTGGCGTATACCTTGTCTGTGTGCTAGACTGAGTGTCTGGTGTATACCTTGTTTGTAGGCAAGGGCGTAGAAAGCTAATTTTTCAAAGGGGAGAAGTTCCACTAGAAAATTTTACTCTCCCTTTAGCCAATAAAAGTTTGTTTACCTTTTAATGCACCCTTCCCTAAGAAGGGTTCATCAAATTCCGAGGAGGTGGGGGTAGGTCTCCTGACCTCCATCCCTTGCCATTTTTTCTACGCCCTTTGTATGAGGGTGTAACAGTAGATAGTGACGAGGCTGGCACCAAGAAACGAAGGAAGGGAAGTCTTTCCCTGGGCCGTGCAGTGTCGAGATTATTAACAAA
>CABFWO010001452.1:34459-53374 GCA_902155825.1 Timema genevievae | reverse complement strand
CTATCAGGTTCGGGCGGTGACCTGGCGGTCTAGGGGTAAGGTGTCGGACCTCTGTGCTGAGGGTCCGGGGTTCAATCCTCGGTCCCGGCACAGATTTATCTGATTGCCAAACCCTTCCTTCACCTCTGACAAGACGTGTATTAATTACAACTTGTGAATGTGTGGAATGCCAGGCCTCCACCGTGGTTCGGATCCCATGTTAAACTGTAGGTCCTCCATTTCATCTCACAATCACCCTACCATTACACATTAGCGTAAGGGCGTATAAACCGAACGGGTAGTAAGACGCGGTGATAATAATAATAATAATAATAATAATATCAGGTTTGGTGGTCGAACGGTCTAAGGTGTCACTCTTGTGTTATACTTGTCTGCTGATGAGTTGGAGAACGGGGCTCGACTCCCGGTCGGGATTACTGAGGGTGGTTTTTCCTAGATGTTTTCCCCCCACTCTCCTTCCACGCAAATGGTGCCACACTTAATCTAAAAAGCTTCCTTTCTGATCACATTAGAGTAATTATCATATGTGGGTATAACCTAAACAGGTAGTAAGACGCGCTGATAAAAAAAATAATGAGATTGATGTTTAGCCTGCGTGCCCACATTATATAGGTGACATAATAATAATAATAATAATAATAATAATAATAATAATAATAATAATAATAATAATAATAATAATAATAAATATTATAAAAATTTGAACTTGACTTGATCTAATTTTAGAAGTGATATAGTTTGTTCTACATGTACAGTATACTGTAAATTTAGTCTAAGCCAGAGTTTTTCAACCTGTATGCTGCGTAAGGCCAGAAGATGTATCGGGGGAGTTTGGGGGAAGGTTAAAAATAATATAGAAAAAAAAAGAGGAATGAAAATAAATCTTTTTAAATCAATGATCCAACATTATTTAAAAAAATTTTTTTTTAACTTTTAATATTTTAAACAAAAACATAATACTCGCTTTTAATGATAAGATTTCTCCTTAAAAAAAAACTAATTGTGTGCCTTGAAAATTTTAGTGGTGTGTTCAGTGCGACATCAGTTTGAGAAAAAAAAAAGATTGAAAATCGTTGGACTAAACATACATCTAAATAGATAATCTTACATCATATGATTAAAAAAATTATATTATGTTAGTATAATATTATGTTATAACCGCTTTAATTGGCTTATGTGTCAGATTTGCTTTGAGCTGCGGGGATTTTTTTCCCCCTACTTCCCCCTTAACTCCCCCCCCCTCTCTTTCTTTCCGCGTTTGGCCAATTTCAGAAGAACTCTCACACAAAACCAGAAGTTATATTCTTCATGCCTGGAGGAAGTAGAATATTTCTAGGGAAGGATTTTTTTTTTTTAGTCTTCCCATTCCCACCTAAAGTTTTCATCTTTGTTTTGGAATGTCGAACGAGTCTCATTATATTTCTGTTCTTTTAAACTTAATTAAAAAATATATATATCTCATTATATTTATATATATGTACATGAAGTTATACTATTTTATTATTTATATATATATATGAAATTAGCATAGCTTCACCCAAGTGTGTTCGTGGGTTCAAACCCAATCGCGGTCGAAGGATTTTACCCTGAGTGATAAAATTCCGTAGCACAACTTCCTTCGGAGGGGAAATAAATCCGCCGGTCTCATGTCGATTGTGAGATGTAAAAGAACCCCGGAAGGTATATTAAAATACCTTTCTCCCGGTAAAATTGGTAGGGACTTTCACTCTCGCTCGTAGATATTATCGTGTGCTGATATAACAAGTCGGATCAGAAAGTGCACGTTAAATATCTCAAATAAATAAAATAAAATAAAATAAAATAAAATAAATTCACCCAAGTTTTTAACGCGGATTGATTTGGTTTCCATGCTCTTGGGCAGCCCTTAAGATGGGCCATATATTTTTTTACTGTGTAATTTAAAAGGGGGAAGGGGATAAAAAAACAATAAAATAGCTCTATATTTGATTACCTTCTTGCGTAGTTGGCTAACGCGCCAGTCGTGTTGAGCCAAAACACAGAGGACGGGGAGATCGAGGTTCGAATCTCGGTCGGGTGAACTAGGGGTGGTTTTCCCTAAATGTTTTTCCACTCTCCCTCCTCCACGCAAATGCGGGTTCACTTCCTCTAAATTCAACCTTCACAATTCATAATACATTAGTGTAGTTAGTACTTAAGCGTATAACCCGAACGGGTAGTAAGACGCGGTGCTAAATAATGATAATAATAATAATAATGATTACCTTCTTAGGTAACGTTCTTAATCAAGTATTTTTCACTGACGTTCGATTCCTGAGATAAGTTACTGTTGGTACACCCGGCTACTATATCACTCACGTGACAACATTGTTAGTACTGGTCTTCCTCTCCTTCCCCTTACCCTTCCACCCCACGTATCGCATCACTGTACATGATAATTAAGTACAGTAGCCCCATGGCTTCTTTGGTGCTGACTGACAGCTCACAGCTGACTTCTGACAGTCAACATTTAGGTATATACCTACATTTTGACTGTCAGAAGTGACAGCTGCTAAACACATGTTTTTTGCAGATCATATGGTTCGGCGTAGGGATACATAATTTGGTCCGGTAGCTTTACAAAGCAGTCAGCTGTCGGTCAGCACCAAAGAAGCCATGGAGCTACTATAGGTGAGTGAAATAGCAGCGATTGTGCTGCCATTGGTTTTATAAAATAATATGTTACAGATATATTCCAATAGAACACACTTTACAAGAATTATTAAAATAAATTTAAAAAAAAGGTTTTATAAGGGTGAATAACAATAATTATAAAATATTTTACAGGAATGGTTAAATAAAATTTTAAAACTCATTCACAAGGGTGAGAAACTATAAATTTAAAATATTTTACAGTACTGGGTGAACAGAATTTTAAAATGTGTTTGTGGGATCAATAGCTACTTTTTAATACATTTTATATTGATGGATTCAATAGCAAAGCTATCATCATATTTGCTAATGACGGTTTTAGCCACATCTAGATATCATATTCTTTAAATTGAAAAATGACACTTATCCGACGATTTCCGCACGTCCATCACAGAATCTGCCTTGAAATATGAGTGAAGAATTACCCTGATCAAGGGACGATTCCTGGACAGCTCAGTGGTTAGAGCATTGGCGTATTAAGTCAAACATCCCGAGTTCGATTCCTGTGTCCAGGTGTAATTTGTCAATTTAAAGAATTTATTATTTAAAAAGGTGAATAACTAAAATTCTAAAATCTTCCCAGGGGTGAGTAAATATAATTTTAAAATGTTCTACAAGGGCTATCATCTAGAATTTCAAAATGTTTAAACGTGTGAGTAAATATAATTTCAAAATATCTTACAGTGTGAGTCACAAAAATACACAATGCTTTGAATAGATAAGTAATTAATTTTTCTATTTGCACTTGTGGTCACGTGATTTAAGGTGTCAAGCTCGCAATATTCTGCATTGCTGGTCATGGAGAGACCGAGACTCAAATCCCGTTAAGGTGATTATTCCAAAACGTTTTTTTCATCCTCCCTTCATGAAAATTCGGGTATATATTCTCTAAGTCATAACTTTATCCTTTTTAATAATTTAGTTTAAATATGTCGGTAAGCGCAAACTTATAGGAAGACGTTGTGTATTAAAAAAAACACAAAATTTTTTAATAAAAAATAAATTCTCTCAAAATTCTCATGGCTAACAAACCAAGCTGAAGTTGTGTAGACGGCTGTGGAGGAAAAAAGAGTGGATGAGTGGGTTGGAGGGAGTGAGGGGGAGTTGTTTTATATGGCCCGATCTTCATCTGTTTACTTGCCTCGTGTGTTGTTACCCATCCCCCACCCCCACCCCTCTGTTTCCATGGCGACCTTAAGACAACAGTAAACAACTTCGACCTCAATGAGAAATAATAAAACAAACCTCTGGTATGATAGACCACATTGCCCTGTTTTCATTTCTTTCTCATAGATCTCGTGGAAAATTAATAATAATAATAAACATACGTTAGCGTATAGCCCGAACGGGTAGTAAGACACGTTGCTAAAAAAAAAACAACCGTTGTTTCATGAAAAAATAATAATTCTGAAATGTTTATTCTGTAAAATCCTAGCGGGGTTGTTATTTTATCTAACTAGTAACTACCACAATACCCTCCCCTTTATTTATTTTGACATCCAGCGTACCAACTAAAAGTTTTAAATTTACTAGGAATTATATTAAAAAAAAATTGTCACCGCGTCTTTCTAACCGAACGGGTTGTATATTTACTAAATTACAACAATATGCGAGAGAGTAGGAAAGTTGAATTTAGGGTAAGTGTACCAGCATTTGACTGCAGGGAGAGGGTAAAAATATCAGCTTCGGTTGTCGAACGGTCTAAGGCGCCATTCTTTCAATATACTGGAATGTAGATGACGGGGAGATCGGGGTTTTAATCCCGGTCTAGTGTATTGAGAGTGATTTTTCCCTAAATGGTTTTACCCAACCTCCCTACACGTAAATGTGGGTACACTTTCTATAAATCAAACCTTCTTCAACCCTAACACGTTATACTAATGGCATACTCCATTTACCCTGGAATGTAGCAGACTTACCTTGATGAATTACACTATGGCCCTATCTTATAAGTTATACCATAGTGTAATTATGCAAGCTAAGTCTGCTACCTTTCAGGGTAAATAAGGGTACCCTAACGGGTAGTAAGAACGGTGACAAAAACAAAACACACCCGCTTCGGTGGCCGCGTGGTTTAACGCGCTACTCTCGTAGTATACTAGACTACCGATGACGGGGAGATGGAGGTTCGAATCTCTATTGGATGTATTGACGATGATTTTCTCACTCTCCTTCCTCGCAAATGCGAGTACACTTCTTATAAATGTAACCTTCTAAATCCCTAAAACCACTAGTGTAATTAGTACATTTAAGCGTATAAACCGAACGGGTGGTAAGACGCGAAATTAAAAAACAACAACATAAAGTACCCATAAAATACCCCGAGAAAACAATCAAAACAAAATAATTCAGCCAAAGTTCCCCCTTTTCACCGCCAGAGCGCTCGACTGGCCAACATTGCGGATGATAATTTCCCCCAACAGCTGTTGGTAGCCCTGCTTCAATGGACGGTTGCGCGCGTACAGCTAGGATTTAGAAGCTTTTCAAACGTACATTATTTAAATAGAAGGATTTAAAACCGAATGTAAATAACTACAACGGGAGGGGTGACACACGTTCAGTGCGATAGATTTTGACAAAAAAAAGTGGGGGGAGGATCGGTGGAGAGGAAATACAGAGAGAGAAAGAGTATGTAGGTCTAATATTGAGGGATAAAATACACGAGAGAGGGTAGGTTGGTTCAATGTAGTGATTAATGTAAAACAGGATTGACCAACCAACTGTGTAAAACTAATTAACATATATTCGTAAAATTTGAAAAATGATATCTGGACATGGGAAATTGAACTCGGAACCAGGTGTAGTTTATTTTAAAAAATCTGTGAATATGATACTTGTTGCGGCCATATCTGTAACTAAAGATCATTTCTATATTCTAAGCTTCGCTATTCTTGCACAGTTAATTGTACAAACGTATGCTTCGGTGGCCGCTTTGTCTAACGCGCTACTCTCGCAGTGAACTAGACTGCCGATGACGGGCAGATTGGGGTTCAAATCTCAGTCAGGTGTATGAGGTTTTTTTCCCCCAAAATTGTTTTCAACTCTCCCTCCATACAAATGCGGGTACATTTCCTCTAAATCTCCAATACCATTACCGTAATTAATACATATGTCTACAACCCGAACGTGTAATAAGACGAAGGGATAAAACCAAATTGTTTTACAAGACAAGTTTATAGATTTGGAATGATTTTTTTTTACCAGCACGTTTTACTACCTGTTACGCTTATGTACTAATTACTTTAATGTGTTAAGAATTAGAAAGGTTCAATTTAGAGAAAGTGCACACGTATTTGTTTGTCGAAATAATGGAAATTAACTTAGGATACAAAAACCAACCTCAGAACATCTGACTGGGATTCGAACCCTGATCACCCCATCATATATCCAGTCTATTGTGAGGGTGATGCCTTCGACCACCGAAGTGAGTCCATTTTGTTGATTAGTTCAGAGGGTGTAATTAAACCATTGTTATTGATCAAGAATCTTACACCTTAGCCCAGTAGATATTGGGTCTTCCAAATTAAGGGTTCCATGTTCAATTATCAGTATGTTATTATTATTATTAGCACCGCGGCTTACTACCCGTTCGGTTTATACGCACTTATGATAATGTGTAATGGTAGGGTGATTGTGAGATGAAATGGAGGACCTAGAGTTTAACATGGAATCCGAACCACGGTGGAGGCCTTGCATTCCACACATTCACAAGTTGTGATTAATACACGTCTTGTCAGAGGTGAAGGAAGGGTTCGGCAACCAGAATTTTCAGTCTGGTTTGGTATAAAATGTCATTTGGTAAAGTTCGGGCTTCCACTTTTATCGTGATTAATTAACGATCGGGGCACAAGGTGTTGTGTCTGTCCAAGAATTAATTTAGTAAGTATTAATATTGGGCGCCTGGGGTACATAATTCATATCCCAGTTAGTGTCAATATTGGTGATTGTTTGGGTAATTCCCCTTTCGGGAAAAAAATACTCAAGGTGCCAGCTGGGAATCGAGCCCGAGACCCCTAGTCTCGTAGCCAGGTGCACTGACCACTGCACCACGAGGTCGGTTAGTTTGTAAGTAGTGTGCTGATATATTCTGTCGGTTGAGAAGGTGCATGTTAATAAATGAAAGACCAAAGTCTGGCCAACCCTGATGGGAAAGCTTAAAGGTGTCTGTTTGAATATATATTCAAAGCAGTGTTGCCAACTCTATAGTTTCTAGCGATAGTACATGGACCTGAAATGGATTGTATTTTTACTGGTAGGATACTACTTTCTGACATTATATTGATAAACCCACAGATTTTCATTAAAACAAAGAAATATATGTAAAATTTGGTACTTTATAGCAGGGCCACAGGATATTACTTTTAGAAAATATCCTAAAATTGGATTGTACAGGGGGTGAAATTATATCAAAAGTAGTATCCAGATCGTACAGTTGGTAACACTGATTCAAAGTTTCACTCATTTTGTTATATATGTTTTACTGTGGATTTAAACAAACTGAAGAGGAAAATAATCACGTTATTGGGGGCTGTCATTATTTACAACTGCATTTTCAATGTGAATTAACAACGTACAATAAAACGAATATGCGAGGGTAGAAGCTAAAAGCTTCTCCCGACGTCCTCATTTCTACCACCCCTCCTCCCCCCTTTTAAAAAAATAAGCATCTCTATGAAGTCTAAAAGGACACGCTTCGGTTTGTTTTTAACGTAATGATAGTGTTAATACTTTAGGTTTGTAAAAATGTTTCAACGAATGCTAAAAAAAATATAAATAGAAAGAGGATAATATGGGGCGCTAGTGGGAAATATCATCCCTAAACTAGGGGTAGGTATCATATTCTTCAAATTGAAAAATTGACTCCTGGACACGGGAATCGAACCCGTGACCTTTGACTCAGTATACGCCACTGCTCTAACCACTGAGCTATCCAGGAGTCATCCCATTCCCGGAGTCATTATTCACTCATATTTCAAGGCTGAGTGGAAATCATCAGCTACATATGAGCTATCAATTAATATCACGAGCTATCAGATAACGCAGCCACCTTCGACTAGGGAAGGCTTTATGCCACACGTCCATCACAGACTGCCTTAAAATATGAGTTAAAATTTACCCTGAGTAGAGGATGACTACTGGATAGCTCAGTGGTTAGAGCATTAGCTTAGTAAGCCAAAAGTCCCGGGTTCATTCCCAGTGTCTAAGTGTTATTTTTCAAAACGATTATGATATTTATTTGCGGCTATAGCAGTAATTAACAAATATAATACCTTGTCTATTTAATTCAATAGGGGTAGTTAATTATATATACACATAGAGGAGATTCTAACAAATGACCCCTGACCTTATTGCAACAGATTAAATTGTTGTAAAGATAAAGATGGTTATTTAACGGCTCACACAAATGCTATCATAAAACAAAACATTCTCAAAATAGTTATTAAATTCAGTGTCAGATTTCACCCGCCTCGGTCACGTAGTTGGCTAACGCGCTAGTTTTGCTTTGAGCTAGACTGCCGAGGACGGGGAGATTGAGGTTCGAATCTCGGTCGGGTGAACTGGGGGTGATTTTTCCGAAATGGTTTCCCACTCTCCCTCCACGCAAATGCGGGTTCACTTCCTCTAAATCTCACCTTCCCAATTCCTAACCCATTAGCGTAATTAGTACTTAAGCGTATAACCCGAACGGACAGTAAGACGCGGTGCTAAATAAAAAAAAGTTTAAGATTTCAAATTTCAAAATTTAAAAAAAGTAAATACGAAAACACATTTACTAACACGTGTCATTGTTCTTCTACTGAGATGTTTGTCCCCTGACCTGATGTATTAAAATATATTTGAGTGGTTGAGTTTAATTATAAGCGAGTAGTTTTCTAAAGAAATGCCGCTCGCCTAGCTCATATGCAACTTGTTGTACACGCATACCTGCACAGCTTTGCTCTCCTGATGCTGCTATACGCCGAAACTTTGGACACAATTTAATGGTATTATCATAGTTTGTTGTATGTAAGTTTAGAGGGATTTTATTTGATTTTTGGTCCAAACAAACTATATGTGCAGTTGGGCGTTGATTTTCCGAAAACTCTATGTATGAAGTAATGTTTTAAATTTATTAATTATATATTCTAAAAATACTTTTGTTTTCATCATCTTTAGATAAAACTAAATGACATAAAATAATTTTAAAATAGATAAAAATAAAAATAAATTAAATTTTTTCGTTATTGTAACTTTATCTAATATTCTAATTGTCAAATGTTTTTTAAAACGTTTTTCAACCCACTCTTTTCTTTCTATCAATCCTGGCACTATTGTCCGACTATTTATTAATTTTTTCATACTTTTTAATATCCAATAAATTACAAATTTCCTTTTAAGTCTTGTTTTGTATAACGCTCTTTACTTACATACATTTTTTTAGTATGTTTCCTAAAATGCTCTGAGGTAATCAAACACAACACAGGTAGTATAAAACATTTATTCTCCCCAAATTAAAATTCTTCATGGCTCCACGGAGAAAAGATAAACTCTCTCAGTAAAGAGGTAAAGAGAATAAAAATAAAGACTAAGAAAGAAAGTGGAGGGAAGAAAAAGGAACGTTAGAAGTATAAGCAATACTGCTAAAATACTCTACCATAATTTTTTTTAAGTTCACACAGATAAAAGAAAAACATACGAGGACATACTTGATCTACATTACATTTTATTCTTGGCGAGGAAAAACATTCAAAGTTTACCTCTTTAGTAGGAGAAAAAAATTTTTTTTTTAAATAAAAAAAGAATGAATCGTTGTCTTTGAACTCAGGACGGTAATATCAAAAACCTTTTCATCTAAGCCAATATCAGATGAAGCGCAAATTTCATTTATATGAGATTTACATAGTTTTCTTTGTGTAAGCCATTTTTCTAAGGAAATGTCTAAGCGTTCTTTTGAATTTTGAATGTGTATTAAAGAGGTTTTTTTTAAAAAAAAACCTCATCTAAATAATATATCCTTCTTGATCCCTTAAGAATTTCCTTAAATTATTCATTCTACTTTTTAAAATATGTTTCGTGTGAAAATGGAATATTCTGAATTACTTTACTGGTTAATATATTTGTAAATGTTCTTCGTACAATGAAACCAGTACGTTAAGGTTACCACATGAAAGAGCATTGAAAAGCGTTGGAGGTATCTAGTATTATTTATTAAGGGCTTTGCTATTTTTTAACATAATTTTCGTCCAACAACTTAGATCAGTCTTTCTACTGAATTAAAGTTCGATTCGTGGCATGACAGAAAAATTTATCATAGATGAAAAGTGGGTTTAACCTTTCACAGTGATGAATTAACGGCCGGGGGCTGGATGTTGTGTTTTTTTCTATATTTAAGCTAGTTAATAAGTCGTGTATTGATATAATCAGTCGTTCTAAAAGTACCTCGAACGAATGAAAAACAATTATCGTTTTCATCAGAATGTAGACGAAAGTTCTGATCAGTTAAAAAGTTTAAATTTTAAGTTTGTTATTTGAAAAAATTGTGTGGTAAATTACATGAAACCCTATAAAATAATCCCACATTATCTTAAAATATTCTGTTGTGACCCAATCAAAACACGACTTTATTTGATATGCCAAGTCTAGATATGTGTTTCCAACCCTTTGATTTAATCTCACAAGTACAAATTTTCTCGCAAAGCATCGTCGAATTTTTCTAAAAAAAGCACACCTTTAAACTAAAAATGTTAACTTTTTAACTGGTCAGAAAACTGCTGATTATTTTTGTCTACATTTGGTTGAAAACGACATTAAAAGATATCAAACAATTGAATGAATAATCTGGTATTTCTAAGGTTGGCAACACTTCTCAGACGCTCTCATATGCGGCAACCTTAAGGTGAGATGGAAGGAGACGCGATAAAAGCGAGTGTTTTTTGCAGATTTTAAGGCAAAACTTTTTTTTTGTCCAAAATAAATAAAATACTGCTCCAGTACAAACATAGAGTTTAATTTTCTTCCCATGGTGATATCAACATTTGTTGAATATCTGTCATGAAAGCATGGCGGCATTATCCAACAAACTTTTTAATCGAAGTGAAAAAGTTTTCATTAAATTCCAGAACACCCTTGACGGATATTCAATAAATTTTGAGGTCACCCTGTGAAGAAAAATTAAATTCTCTCTTTGTACTGGAGCAGTATTTGATTTATTTTGGACAAAAAAGAAGTTTTGCCTTAAAAAACTACAAAAACATTGGCCTTTTATCCCACCTCACCTTAAAGCGAAGAATTGTGTCTGTTCTTGATTTAAGTTAGTTAATAAGTCGTGTGGTGATATAATCAGTTAGTTCAGAAAGTGCACTATAAATTCCTCGAATAGGAAAAGTTTTAATTTGATAAAAGATCCTTTCTATGAATATCATACTATAGTTACTGTGTTTGGGAAGGACGAGGGGAAGGGGGGGAAGTATGAAAATATTCCTAAAAGGTTAATTAAACTACTTTGTTAGTGGCTTTCTTAAACTTACGCGTGGCGGTCCAACCGTTCAGATTTTTTTCTTGTTCATGCTCACATAAAAGAGTGGAACACATTGTAAAAAAAAGAATAATAAAAAGATGGAGTGTGGGGAAATGTATGGAAAAAAAAGAGGGTGGGGGGTGGATCTGTAAGGGGCGGAAGTGGTGTGACGACGCAAGAGAAGAAACGTGCACAATGACGTCATTCAGTGGCGTGCCTGGGAGTGACAAGATGTGGAGTAAGGGAGGAGGGGATAGGGGTGTCGTTTTGCTCGGGGGAGGGGGGTTTCCTATTTATAGTTAAAAAATACCCTTTAGGGTCAAAGCGGACTAAGGTCACTGTTTACTTAGTTAAGAAATTGTTATAACATAAAGTGTGTTTATTATATTGGTTTTTATTTGTATATTTAAAACCAGGGTCACCCGCCTCAATGGCCACATGGTCTAAGGCGTTAATATTGAGATAGACTTTAGTGCCAGTGAAGAGAAGATCAGGGTGATTTTTCCTAAATGGCTGTCCACTCTTTCTTCACGCAAATGAGGGTACACTTCCTATAAGTATCACCTTTATAATCAATAAAACCACTAGCGTAATTGGCACAGAGGGGTATAACCCGAACGGGTAGTAAGACGTGGTGCTAAAAATAAATAAATTAGAAACGGATTTCAAAATGCTGCCAAAAGTATATTGTTATAATATAATTTCGATTATTAAATTATGTTTATCTTGTGCTATAATCAATCGTAACTTTTAATTGACAAACGATCTAATGTTTTACTTGGAAAATTTAACTTTCCACAGGTATTTTATTTGAAACCTTATAGATTCTTTTGTTTTTGGCAATACTTTATTTGTACTCAAATTTCCTTCAATAAATATAAATTAACAATTTTTTTTGTGTGGATGATAGCTAATTTGCACTGAAATGTCTCATAAAAAAATTCCTCAAATGAGACATACACACATTTTATTTTGTTTAAAAATAAATCCCTGAAAAACATGGTGCATTGTAGCACTGTTAAAAAAAAAAGAAGAAAAAGAAGAAAATAGAGGAGTCATTTGTGCCGAAAGCTCAGAATGAAAGAAACACCGACAAATCTTGATGATGCCTGTAGGGACTTCTCATGAGTCCGGGGAGGGGGGTTGTATTGTAGATCCCTTGGAGACGTTCTACACGTCGTTCATCATACTGTGCTTAGCTCTTCTTTTAGGAGTAACACGGCAGGAGTCACTTAATAGAGAATTAGACGTCCACACGACAACAAATAATGTCAAACAATAACTCCTAAAAAAATAAAAATATCACAGTTTCTTAGAGAAGAGAGGAAAAAATAAATAAAAGCAATGGAGATAAAAAGACCATGCTTTTATTTACATAAAATAGTTTTTCCTTCATCTTGTGTGTAATTGAAAAAAAAAAGCTTAATTTTAGAAGTGTGCAAAGCTTCGAACTGTGGAAGTTACGGTCGAAGTTTAAATCCCTTTCACGTCGATTTTGACACCCATAATAAACTTCGCATCTTTGAAACATTTTGGAGGTAGAGAGAAACTTCGATATATTATGAATAGAATTGAAATATCTCACTAAATATTAGTTATTTCAAAATATAATCAATTTTAGAATAGCTACTGTATTTTAAAACCGATTAGTAAATTCTGCTGTCGGCATAAAGAACATAATGTAACTATTATTTTTATTAAAACCTTTCTCTTTGCCGAGATGCACGCAATTTGTAATTTACAAAATAAAACTCTCGATATGTGACAACAACAAAATACATTATAATATAATTTTTATTTTTACTTTTTTAAATTGTAAAATGACACCTGGACATGGGAGTTGAACCCAAGACCTTTAGCTTAGTACGCCAATGCTATAACCACTGGGCTATCCAGGAATCGTCCCGTGCCCAGGGTCATCCTTCACTAATATTTTAAGTCTGAGTCCTTTTCGTTTTTCGTTTGGACTATACGCTTATGTATTAATTACGCTAATTAGTTATTAGTTACGTTAGGGATTAGAAAGGCTATATTTAGAGGAAATGTACCCACAATTGCGTGGAGACAAAGTGGAAAACAATTTTTTGAAAAAAAACACTCAGTACACCCAATCGAGGTCCGAACCTAGTTCCCCCCCATCATCGATGGTCTAGTTTACTGTGAGAGTAGCGCCCCAGACCATTCGACCACTGAAGTGGGTAAATATTAGTTATTTTAACATATAATCATTTTGACAACAGTTACTATACAACATTTTAAAACCGATTAGTAAATTAAGATGTCATTATGAAGAACAGAGTGTAATTATTTGTCTCTTTATTGAAACCTTTCACTTTGCTGGGATGCACGCAATGGGTAATGCCCATCGAGATGTTGAACGTGTGGTGAGAGGGTGATGGGGCGTCGTGCATCCGCCAATAGGCTACAACATGTCTTAACTCATGTGTCGGCCGCATGACGACTCCCCTCACGCCCTCCACTTCAGTTGTGTACATCTTCTGACAAGTCTCTGTTGACCACTGGAATCATCCAAGGATGCCCGCAGGATTTTTCTCCAGGGAAGTCAGACCTGGGAGGTATGCTATACCCTCCAATAAGGTAGGGGGTCCGGGGAAAAATGTATTAAATTGAAGCCTCAAAAGACGTTATTTAAGGCAATAATTGTATACTGAAAATAAGATATAATGATTCACATGTATCCAAATTCATGGTTGGAAATTTGACCTTGACGATTTGAATGGTGAATGCTGTTGAAATTGTTCGCGCATGCGCCAAACTATCAACCCTAAGGTTATCAGGTGGCGGGCGCTAGTAATTAGTTTATTAGTTATATTCTATAACTCTCTTTTGGCTGGGGGGACTGTTTGAGTGCTAGTGTTGGGCGGGCTTAGCCTACTTATAATATTTATACAAACTCAGAATCCCAGGGGGGGGTAATGGCTCCCCCTGAACCCACCCCTACGGGTGCCCCTGGAATCATCATTCACACAATCACGTGACGTGTGGTTTATGATGGCTAAGACGTCACATCAATTGGATTTGTGTTAACCCGCTTCGGTGGCCGCGATACTCTCGCAGTATACTAGTCTTCCGGTGATGGAGAGATCGAGGTTTGAATCTTAGTCGGGTGTACTTAAGGTAGTTTTTATAAAATCGTTTTCCACTCTCACTCCACGAAAATGTGGATACGCTTCCTATAGTTATAACCCTTCTAGTTCCTGAAACCATTAGCTTAATTAGTACGTAAGCGTATAGTCAGGACGTATAATAATACGCGGTGATAAAGTCTTGCGGTTTTATTGATTTAAAAGTCAAACAATAATTTTCGTAAATGCATTATATGAACACGATTGATATTTATTTTAATTCTAACGAGTTTTGGGCGCGTGTGGGGATCCCGAGTCCTTAACATAAAATAGCGCCTGTGTGTTGTCAGATGCAATGTGGCAAACAGGAGTGTTAAAAGAACTGCCTTTACTTTCTACCTCACGGGGTTAGAATTTAAACTACCACGTGCTTGATTACTTAGCGGCTGTGTGTGCTAAAGTTAGGTTAAGTGTTTCCACTGGTTCCACACCCTCACACCCACCCTCACACCCATAATCACCGGGACATGGAAAGAGTCTCCACGGAAAGGATGTACTATCAGTACATTCGGACGTCCCCTGGACAACGGTACATTAGTACTGGCTGATCTTTCCACAAACTGGGCTATGAGTGATGTAGCCCAGACGCATCATATTATATTACCTGAACAGGTAGTAGGACACGGTAATAGAAAAATAAACTTTTTACCCCATAAAAATGTAGACAACTTTTTGAAAATTTAATCATGCTAGTTGTTTAGTAGACCTTGTTCTTCTTCTATACAAACAATCCTCTTTATTTCAACAGACAAACACAGTCATATATTTTCCCCAAAGGACACTGTAAATGTCTTTTTTTTATTTACACAATTAAATTCTAGGTAAACTTCCCATATTTACCGTCCCATTGTGTTAAGCAATTTTACTGAACAATTTACGTGTAAATTAGATGCCACCTTGTTTTCGTAGAGCTAATAGGTTGACTTTCCATCCCACATGAGTCGGTCGCTATGAACACAGGATGTCATGTCTGAGTTCCACTTATCTCTTGTTAGTTTGTAAATAAACAGCCGATGTTTAAGGTGGGAGGGTAGAAACAAGTGTTAAGGTGGGATGGAAAAGGGACGCGAGAAAAAAAAAGCGAGTGTTATAGTTTTTTATGGCAAAATAAATAAAACATTGCTTCAATACAAACATAGAATTTAATTTTATTCACGTGGTGATCTCAAAATTTCTTTAATATCTGTCGAGGGTGTTATGAAATTTAACGAATACTTTTTCTTTCCATTTAAAAAGTTTCTGATTTAATGGCATCATGCTCCTGACAGATATTTAGAAACTGTTGATATCAACATGTGAAGAAAATTAATCTCTCTGTTTGTACTGGAACACTATTTATTTTGTCAAAAAAAAAGTTTTTTCCATAGAAACTGCTAAAACACTGGCCTTTTTTCATCTTCCCTTCCATTCCACCTTAAGGGCAGTATTTTTTCAGTTTTTATAGCCACAATTTTTCTGTTAAAAATAAAAAAATATTGCTCCAGTAGAAACATAGTTTTTTAGCACCACGTTCTAATACCCGTTTGGGTTATACGCTTATGTACTAGTTGCGCTAATGGTTTTAAGGGTTAGAAGGTTATATTTATAGGAATTGTACCCACATTTACGTGGAAGGAGAATGGAAAAATCAGTACACCCGACCTAAATTCGAACCTCGATCTCCCCCTCATCGGCAGTCTAGTCTACTTCGAGAGTAGCGCCTTTGACCATGCGGCCACCAAAGCAGGTTAACATAAAGTTTAATTTTATTCCCGTGGGGACCTCAACAGTTCTTAAATATTTGTAAAAAAGTTTGTTTAACGCTTTTCCTCTTCATTTAAAAAGTTACTAATGACAGATATTCAGGAACTGCTGTGATTATAACGTGTAGAAATTTCAAATATTTCTCAATAGTGAACAAGATTAATCGAAAGCTCGTTAAAAAAAGTTCATTCAGTACCACTCCCAGCCCCCCCACCCACTTCCTTTTTCCAATACAATTTTCCAATATACACACACACATATATATATATATAATTATATAGATAAATAAACCTTCGTGGCGTCAGCCCGCAATCGAGCCATACTGACCGAGCACCCGCCGTCTGTTGGCGAAGATGTTGTCAACTTATTCCTAAATATGGTGTCTTGTGGTCAGTACAACGAATCCTTCGGCCGTTAATTTCAGTTTTATAGAATGTAGATGCTACTTTTTTATTCAAGTATCTCCTCATTTGTCTTCACGGGGCTGAGTTTGACCCCGTCACAGATCCACTGTTTCACAGCACAGAGGATCGAACCCGGGACCTCTGTATCTGTAACCAGAAACACTGACCCAATGACGACGGATGTGGTGGTCGATAAATCTCAATCAATAATAAATAATATTGAAACATGGATTAAACCTGTTTTTCCACCGACGGGCCTCCGGTATAAGATCGTTGTATTTGAGGCAGTCCCATGAGTCTTGGTTGGTGGTGGGTGGAGAGAAGGGCTAGGGGGGAGGGGAAGGGTGAACCGTGGGAAGTTACCTTGGCACCATCTTAATTGCTAATTAACAGTTGTACAAGTTTCCGAATTACCTCCCCTCTCCATGTTCTCAGATACCTCGTGCCCACAACGTACTTCTTGTTACGAATTCGTGTTTCAAGACTTTTTATGAAAAACAGTGGACTTACACAGTTGAGAAGTTTGGGTCTTTCCCCCTTCTTGAGCAGAAAATAATAGTTTTGTATCGTATCAGCAAATTACTGATGCTTTCATGCGCGTTTTATAATAATACTCGCTCTGCTCGTTGGGGGCTCCGCCCCCAGACCCCCAGTGAGTTTTATTTGCAAGTGGATGTAAACTAATGTAATTCCAGCTTTGTTTTGAAATTAAAAAATGTGTTGAAAATGTGCAAAATCTATCTAAAATCAAAAAAATCTAGCTCTTATCTAAGGTATAACCGATGGAGATACGACAAAAAGTAATAGGACCAAACTTGTGGATCTCACCAAATCCGCAGCTGCTGGTGCAATACGTTTTTTGATAGGTCTTACCGTTTAGCCACAAAGACCTCCAAAGAAAGGTCCGCACCGACTTTAAATTTGCTCCGCCATTTTGAATTTTTTTTGCTTGGGTTAAAAATGGATTTTTTTTAACTTTTTGGAATTTTCTCATCGGCTACAGGCTAGAAGCTGTAAGTTTGCCAAATTTCAAGTTTCTAGCTCATCTGTAAGTGGGTAAACATTAATGTCAGTGAGTGAGTCAGCCATGTGGCTTTATAGTAGTATAATATAATTAATTAACTTGAGGCGCACTTTCTGAACAAAAGTTTAACAGCGAATTAAATTCAACTTTACCTAATTTTAAGAACCTGTAGCGTTTGAACACACTACATATTTTTATCTATCGTGCCGTATTTATACAATGGTTTGTTATTTAACGCCAACATAAAGCTGAGCCTAATTAATTAAAACGTATCTGTGAAAATGTAAAATTAGCTCATTTTCAACGACGTTTTAAAGAAAATTGTTGAAACTCTCTAATTAAGAAGAAGGGTACTTGGACTAGATTTCATTAAACAAATTATGTTTTTTTTTTACCACAGAGTTACTACTCATTTGGGTTGTACACATATTTACTAATTACATCTATGAGATAGGCATAAGGAAGTTTGCATTTAAAGGAAGTGTACCCTCATTTGAATGGAAGGAGAGTGGAAAACCATTTAGAAAAAATCCACCCACAGAGCACCCGACTGGATTGCGAACCTTAATCTCCCCATTATCGTCAGTCCCAGTCTATTGCGAGAGCGACGTCTTAGACCATTCGACCATCGAAACGGGTTATAATTATGTATTAAAGTTAAAGAAAAATATATTCAATCATACGAATATATTGAATCAACATTTACTATTAGAGACTCAATTTACGGTTCATCATTTTTTATAGCAACAGGATTTCATGGAATTCATGTTATTATTGGGACAACGTTCATCTTAAATTGCTTAATCCGTCATTATTTCTTCCATTTCTGATCTAACCACCCCTTTGGGTTCGAAGCTACTGCATGATATTGACATTTTGTTGATGTAGTCAGATTATTACTTTATATCTCATCACATTGATAAGGAAGTAAATTACTTATTTAGTATAATAAACATATTTAATTTCCAGTTAAAAGATCTAAGTTATTTAGATTAAGTAGTTAAAATATTTTCAATTTCATCCTCCTGTATTTTATTATTATTAAATTTAATTATAATAATTAATAATATTATTTCAAAAAAACTAATGACCGGGGAAAAAAAGATCACCTTTTGAATGCGGATTTGACCACAAATAATAAATCATACTCATTAATCGTTTTAATTTGTTATACTATAGTTTAATATAAAATTAGACTCCTACAACGAGGAATTTGATTCCTTTCCTCAACCTCACTCTCTCGCCGTTATAAAAAAAAAACCAACAGCTTCTTGTTTATTTTGGCAAATGAAATTTCGGTGACATCGTTTCTGTTGGAACGGTCCAATTAGCCACGTGTTTATTTAAGTATCGAGTGTTTAAATGGTAACAGAGAGCGGTGCTAGGCCCACAATACCTGATCCACGTGACCAGGGACCTGGGGGGGGGGGG